>JACXGM010006228.1:0-33243 GCA_016801145.1 Umbra pygmaea
ATTGCTCTGCGCTCTGGTAAACTGGGTCAGTTCCGCTCCTCGCTGCGCTTCCGCTCCGCTCACATTCTCTGCACCGAAACCACCTAAAAACGCAACTAAGTCAGCACAGTTGATAATTCATGGTGGGGCTAAGGTGGGGCAAACACGATTCTTGGTAGGGCTGTAGCCCCACCAAGCCATACCCTGCCGCCGCCCCTGTACATGTTCTATAATACTACACCCCATTCAGCATTACCGTTTAAGGATATCAATAGGTGTTATTTTAAACAGCTTAGAAACTCAACAAGGATAAACTACGAGGCCATGTGGTGGTAAAAAATGTAGCTGGCAATTATATTTCTTATGTAAGATAAATAAAGCTACATGCAATTAGCCTACGTCTGCATGCTGTTAAATTTGCTTGACGACTACTATAGGCCCATTCATAGTTGATGCTAATGTATCTGTCAGTGATGGTGAGACGTCTGGACAGCCTTTTTGTGTGCAGTGTTCAGTTGAATAGATGTGCTACAGTATGTTGAGAACAGGCGTTACTCTCGGTATCATCTATAGGCAAAGAAAGAGAGAGTAAAATAATATTGTGCGAGAGCTTCAAGTAAAATAATCACAATATAGGATACAGTTTCCCCTCTGGAATTTCTTTGTTGCTAATCATCATTTGGAACCATATTGACCATATAAAAATCCTGTTTAGAGAATTCTAACAGAAGGTCTTACTGGATTGGATCCTATATGCAAATCCTATAAAATAAGACCAAATCAAAATCCAATAAAAAAGCTTCTTAAAACCATTTTAATCTCATGAGTCTATATGATCCTATATGACAGAAAATTCAAAAGTACTGTTTTATTAGGGCTGTATGTCTTAGTTTCAGTGTAAAATATAATAATGGAAAGTGCTTCAGTCATACTGAAATTAGCATTGGCCACGCTAGTTACCTAGAACATAGTAATACAACAAGTCACTTTCACTGGCCCAGTGAGAAGCAAAACACACGCTATAGTTAAACACCTTTAGCATAACGCGTTTGGTGCGTTGCTCATCTATCTTCATAAACACTTCTTCCTTAGCAATTTTCTTTACTTTTTACTTTTTCCCTTCTGTTGTTGTCATCTACATAAGATAACTTCCTAGCAATAGCTGTAGTTACCAGAGTTAGTAGGAGTTTATCTATCACCTCAAAAGCCTAGTCTGACTCAGAAGCACAACGTCACTAAGACATATGCTGTATCCCTTTTAGCACCAGATTGATTAGCACGAGGAACGGACGGAATAACTTTTAATAACAGCGTAGATTATAAAAGTGACAATTAAATGCAATTCATGTATCAAACAAAATGTTAGTATATTTTTCAGCTGAAAGGCTGTCTGTCTAGCTAACAGACTACAGTACTTTGACAAGGAGAAATGTATCCTGTTTACAATAAGCCATGTAGTGACAGTCTGTATACTCCATACTACAGTACTAAAGTCTGGAGCGCGTTAGCTATTAAATGTAGCAAGACAATGCTAATTTTAATAAGACACTAAACACACAACTTTCTGGTTTCAACATAAATCTAGTTAGTTAGCAAGACATTTGCCTCAATAATGTTTTCATGAAAGGCTTACCTATTTAAAGCATAGTTGTTAGCTACTTTCATCAAGACTTGAGTCATACAAAACAGGAAATGACATCAGACTGAAGGAAAATACCCGATTGGCTGGAACAGAGTTGGATATGATTTTAAGAAGGCTAGCAAGGAGATTGAACATTTACATATCTTTTTGACACAAATCATGCAGAATATTTGTGTTACAATTCTGTAAACAAATAGGAACCAGCCCACAAACTCATTTTGCTATCCACAAATAAAGGACGATCAACAAACTCAGTTTTTCTGTTAGCATTGATTATATCACACACAAATACATCTTCAAGTCATGCAAATTTTTTATAGATTGTAGGTTATATTTGTGGATAGTGTTTCTTATGTAGAGATCATAAAGTATTTGTTTATGGATTTTGAAATAGTTTATTTGCAGATTGTGACCTTTATCTCTGAATCATGTTTCTTATTTACAGATCATGACGTATTAGTTTGTGAATTTTAAATGTGTTTGTTTGCACGTTGTCAATTCTATTTGTGGACCTTGTTTCCTATTTACAGATCATGAGGTGTTGGTTTGTAGATTTTGTTCATTTGCACATTTTTTTTGCAGTAAATTACATAGCAAAACTTGAGTCAAAATGTTTTAAACAAATAGGTACCAATACACACACACATTATATTATCCACAAATACAAAATGTACAAATAGTTTTTTGTGGATAGTGAATAATATTTGTGGATCATGTTCCTTATTTGAAGATAATGAAAATTTTGTTTGTGGATAGTGAAATATATTTCTGGATTGTGTTTCATATTTGTAGATCAGGAGACATTAGTTTGTGGATGTTACTGTTATTTGTGCATTGTGTTTTTGCATTTATAAATTGTAGCAGAAGCGTCATGCACCTATTTTTTTAAGGGGGCACAGTGGGCACAACACACAAACATGTGCCCACAAATACAACATGTACAAATTGTTTTTTGTGGATAGTGAATTATATTTGTGGATTGTGTTTCATATTTTTAGATCAGGAGACATTTGTTTGTGCATGTTACTTTTATTTGTGCATTGTGTATTCAATTTACAAATTGTAGTATATATTTGTGACTTGTAGTCTGCACATTTGCAATAATATTGAAGCAAATCTATCGCCATACACACCAGCTGTTGGTAAGCTCTGTGCACGACTGAACATTTTGCATCTTCATGAAACAGAGGAGCAAGAGAGAGAGGTCTCTCTCACTATGTGTTGATGTCTTTGCCACATGAGCAAGCAAGAATGTGATGTGCTCATAGAGTGGGCAGGAAGTAGGTGTGTGTGTGTGTTTGTGTGTGTTCACGCTTGCTATGTATGCCTGCATGCTGATGGAGTTGTGTTGAAGACAAGCCACAGACCTCCCCGCCCACAAAACAAGCTCCTTCTTGCAACACACACTTGAGTCCAGTTGAAGGTTGGCCCAACAGATCAAAAACAACAAAATCTTTCCTAATGAAAGATTTCTACCCAATTTCTGTCTCCATCTCATTTCTACATTGTCTTTCACTTGATTTACATTTTACTAGTCTTTTAAACCCGGTCCTCTTCTCTTTGGCCGTTTCGACTGTACTAACCGTGAAGGAAAACACAAGTTTCCAGTACATTGATTTTCTTTTTCTTTTGCCTTCATGTTTATCTATCATGCATCTACAGTATGTGCCTGTGGAACAGCAGAGGAAAATAGTTGTGGAATAATACAGAGAGCCAAGGAATGTACACTTGAGAAGTCTGCAGGAAAGCATGGGAGGAGCAAGGTTCAGGAGGAGGAGCCCATCGAGTAGCGTCCTTTTTGTTAGACAACCTCTCGTCTCATTGCAGCCAAGATGACTGCGTTTGTAAAGGCAAACTCGACGACTCAAATCAGATTTCCACAAACCAATGGGTGATGTCACAGATGTTATATCCAGTATAATATACAATATATACAGTCAATGGCTCAAACGAAAGGTCTAAGATGACACCCAGATTTCTGACCTCAGAGGATGGGCAGATGGGGCAGTCATCACTGTATATCACAAGACCCCCCGCTTAAGAAGAGCCCTAGGAGCAACCAACATGAACTCAGTTTTGGATATCTTTGAGATGGTTGATCAGAGATGGGGGAGGGAGGACTGAGTTGCGTTCTAGTGGATGAATATCTGGATGCCATCAGCATACGAGTGGAAATGATGACCATGGCGGTGAATGATCTGGCCCAGGGACAGCATGTAGTTGATGAACAGCAGGGGTCCGAGCACAGAACCCTGAGGAACACCTTGGTTGACAAGAGCTGAAGGGGGATTTTGAGTCCCTTAGAAAAACGAAATGCTTCCAGTCAGACAGATATGATCCAAACCAGTGAAGGACAGTTCCAGTTATGGCCAGAACTGATTCCATGCATTCCAGGAGGATGGTGTGGCAGCCGGTGTCGAAGGCAGCAGACAGGTCCGGCGGGCGTCAGCGGCAATGAGGAGGTGGTTAATTACATTGAATAGTGCAGTCTCACTGGTGTGGTTGACTTGGAACCCCGATTGAAGAGGTTCTTACAGGTCATGATTGATCATGTGACACTGGAGTTGTTTAGCCTCCTGCATGCTCAAAGGTGCCGAGGGGGAGATGTGAGACTCCTTCAAGTTTTGTCTCATGACTTAGTCTGTGTTTGGTGCACATGCACTCTAAATACATTTACACATTTGTATTGGTTTGGGGAATGCATTTAACAACCAAAACAGTATGGTCTTCACTTTTAAAGTGTTATTTGTAGAATTTGATATACAGTATAATAGCAAGCTCCCCATACTAGAATAATGTATACTTTAACGACTAGGCTTAACTAACTATCTTTGATGTAAAATGTACAGTTATTATTATTCATTTTTGATTGTTTTTTCATAATCTGTAATAGAAAAATGTAAAGTGCACTGTGTAGCATTTCGCATAGCAAAAACAGAACTACTTTCTGTTTCAGTGGCCCGCTTTTATTTTGTGATATTTAAAAATTTGGAATTTGCCATTTGAAGAGGTAATACAATGAAGAGATAAAGTGTTTGTTAATAGTCACGAGTGTGTCCTTCTTTTTTGGCTCAGTGGTTAGGGAGTCAGACTTGTAATCAGGTTGCCGGTGTGATAACTGACTATGCCAAATGTTGTTGTGTCCTTGGGCAAGGCATTTTAACACAAATTGCTCCAGGGGTTATGTCCCTGTACCTACTTTAAGTCGCTCTGGATAAGAACAGCAGCTAAATGACTAAAATGTAAAATAAAATGTATGAATTTTAGGCTGGGATTTTATGTGAAACAAAGCACTGCATTGTTTAGAGGATCTTTATCCAATATACATTGTTTTATCTGTTTTCTTTTTAAACAAGTACTTTAATAAAGTGTTTACAGCATTTGGTTGTGCCCCAAACCAATATAAAATTGTAAAGGTATTTAGAGTCCATGTATAGCAAGCATGACATAAAACTTTAGTGTGTCACATCTCCCCCTCCGTGCCGCTGAGAGGTGTTGGGGCTGATGTGCTATGAGACACAAACGCCTCTCTTCGGCATTCCCGGAAATATACATCCAACTCCCTCACCATCACCTGGACTGTCTCCTGTCAATTTAAAAATATATATACAAGAACTGCTCAACTCAAATATCTCCATATAGTCCCAAAACTAGTCTTCTACTAATCTGTCTCCTGTCTAATCAGACTGGTATGTGTTCACAAGTCTGTATATCCTGTACGCTGGTAACAGCAGCTTGTAAGTACCTGCGCTTTGTGCACATTACTTTGTTTGTGCTTATTATTATTAAGCAACAACCCTGCATGTGCTTCACTCAGCATTAAGCGTGTCAACTTCATGCATGTTCACCAAGTTTCATGTTTCAACACCAAGTTCACAAAATGTTTCAGATTATTTGTTGGACTACATCTAATATTATTTACCAATGGCTCTTGTTTTAAAGCCCCTTTACATTTGCAACTATATAATATTTTTAAGTGCATTGCCCACGAAATTGTGTTTGATAAACATTAAACAATCTAGCCACTACACCCATATCACTAATGACAATGTGCTTGAAATTGTGCCAACCAAAACCACAATACAATACACAGGCGGTATTATTTGTCATGGCGTGGTAATTCATCAGGGTGCGACCATTCAAAACAAAGCACCACTGTCTGGCCTCTTATCAGACATTATCATTCACACCTGTGTCACACGGTGTTAAATGTTGATGTTTAACTCTAATTTATATATATATACACACATACACAACAAAACACAATCACACTGTAAACATCTACCTATATATGGAACACAGTCGCACATCTGAGGAAATAAGGAATTTAAATACAGTTGGGGTTATATAGTAGATGGATTGGTCTAAGTATTGTGGGAAGATATGACTGATTGTGTTGATAAGGACTTCAGTGGACTGCTGCTTCCCACTAGAACAATCAGCTTTCATGTACGGGTTCTAGGGAAAATAGTGTGATGAGTCAGTACACTGGAAATTGGTACATAGTCTGTAGAAAGTTAACTGGAAATGTATTGACAAAATCTACAGCCTGGATCTCAACTCAAACACTCTCAACATGTTTTTTCCCAGAAAATAGCTCACTGTGTCTGTGGCCAACATTAAAGAGGATGGATCAACATCCAAACAATGTGAAAGGACACCGGATAAATATTTCCTTTGGAATGGTTAATTATTCACCTTTATTTGAGAATAAAAATGCTACTGTATCTGTTTTTCAACCAAGGGGAGTAATGGAATATGTTCATAAATTGTCTGCAGCTAACATGATGTCATTATTCAAGTAGGTTTCACCTAGACTGTACTGATACAATCACTGTACTAAACCCTCTACCCAACAAATTTAACTCTATAATCAGGGACCAAATTTGTCCAGGGACACTGATGGCTGCAATGAATTACCATGTAGAACCAAAAGCAGCATATCCCTACATATTTCACTGTGTTGAAGTAGGGTCTCGAGGATCACAACCCTGTGCAAAGTAGACAAAACAGAAAGACCCCTCCAACAATAATACCCACTGTACACATTAATAATAATGACGAAGGACCAGGCAGACATCTCAGTCACGTCTAGAATCAACACAAAACTGTCTCTTATCAGACCAACTGAAACAGACATAACAGCCTGTAGTTTGGTATCGCTGGTTGTTTGTGGACTCTCATTTCCTGAATGTGATTGGAAGGAATGTAAAAAATATACAATAAAAATAAACAGGCTGTTCAATAGCATCTGGAGGTGAAATGCTTCTGCCGGCTGAGACGGTCCTGTTAGCTCAAAACAGGGCACATTATTGTTATGCCTGAGTCTGATATTCACAGTCTTCACACAAAAAAACTCTTCCTTACTCCGTCTGCGTTTAAAGGTCAAGGTCGCTCTGTGTGTGTCTGACTGTGTTAGTGTACCTGTCTCATAATGTGTGTCTGTCTGTGTGTGTATTTATATGAGAACAGGTATTTGTGTGAGAACAGGTATACTGTAAGGGGAAAGGTTATGGTTCAGGTCAGGGTTAAGGTTAGGGATAACCAACTCTCACAAGAATAACAAAGATATGAACTATTACACATAATTCATGGGAATGTTTGAAAGACTCAAAGTGAGTGCAGGCAGCTGCTGACTGATCTATGAATCACCTTGCATCATTAAGATCTAGTATTATTTGTAGATCAGTAGTCAGTCACTCTTTAACCATAATACATTCAGACATTGTCCACGTGACCATAGATATGACACAGCACACTACATCCTCATTTGTGAAATGAAGGCAGAGTGCACCTCCTTGTGGTCGTAACACATCACATTTCTCTGGTAAAATTCCATTCCCAAGGAACGTACACAAAATTGCAGACAGGCTGCACTACTGTAAAGGTCCAAGAAAATTGTTTGATACGACTCTAAGAAGCCTGCTTTGAGGATTTAGCCGTATTAGTCCTTCCTGGTTGCAGGAACAGGACAGTAAGTCCAGTCAGTGGTGGTGCAGCTGATTTTACTTGACTATTTAATCTCAGACTATTATACTTGACCCCACCCATTGTTCTTTATTTTCACACTAGGAGTGGGCCTAGCTTTCCTCGAGTCAGAATAACTACATACATGTACATCATGTTTTTCTCACAACCAGTTTATACTATGTCCACTGCATGGTTGTAGCCAAATTGACAACCATGACTGCACAATATATAAATATTTTTTTACTTTATGAAAACCATGTCATGGTACAACAAAGCCACAATTGTAGTTTTTGCCACCCACCTTATTACACCAAATTATGTACAGAAATAAAAATACTAGAAATGCAATAGTAATTTGTTTATTCCAAACCAAAAATAATCGAATCCCAAGTACTTTCCAAAAGGTTGGATTTAGTAGCTGTCCAGGCCAGAGACTTGGATACTGTCCGTAATTCATTTGGCTGCAAGGCCATTACACATCAATTCACCATTACAATTTCACCCCATACTCCCATCCCAGGAGTCAACGTGCCTATCTTTTTTAGTTTGTTCCCCAAATTACTAACTCTATCTTGGATTCCTTTTCTTCTGTTGTTCAATGGCTGCATTGCTTTGAAACGTGGCATCAGAAAGCACCGTACGACAGCATGCTCTATAAGCACTCTCCTGCTTCCACAAACAACTCCACGACTCTCACAAGAATAACAAAGATAAGAACTATTACACACTACTATTGACTGTCAAAATTCATACTCAAATGTAATATGAATTGATATACCTAGTAGTAATAACAATCATAATAATATGAGTTATTTCTACCTAATCATCTATTTTTAATGGAATATTTGTAATACAATGACCAGGCCTGGCTCCAGGATACCCTGGAAATCCAGAGTTCTCGCGAGAGCACAATTTGAATTTGCTCAGCAAGTTACTCTGGCACAGAGTAATTCTGCTCATTAACTATGCCCATGTAGCCGAGCTGCACCAATCACATCGGTGTATCTGATATAGGCGTGCCAGAGGTGTGTTAAACAGATGACGACACGACAGCGCTGCAACCTCGAAGTCATTAGTAAACATTGTAAGATCGCTATGGATTAACACCACTTGTTTATAAAAGGACGTTTTTGCTGTTTTGCGACCTGATACGGCAAGAGTTTTATCTACCAGTTAGCTCCGCCATAGGGGCTTAGCGAAAAACCACTGGTGATTGGTCGTAGTGTTATCCAGTTGCATACCTTGAGATTTTCAAATGCATGCTTGGTGCCGCCCCTCGAGTGGGGTCATTTTCATTACTCGAAGCCAGACCCATATCTCCTCCGGATTTGGGTCTGGATTTTTCCAGGCTAGCTCCAGGATGAAATGACAGAAGGGTATTTTGTTATCAATGGAGGGGCCTAACTAATTCATTTGCAATGCTTATGGGCACAGGTAAGAAATTGTGGATAAACTATCAATTCCTCATGGTGATCATATTAAAATGAACAATCATCATTCTAAATCAGAACATATTAAATGATTTAACTATAATTTGACCACTTTTAATACAGGTATATTAATAGGGCTTAGTGTAAATTTAAGTGAGGGCTTACAGTGTGTTTGTCTTTCACTGCACTTCTTTCATTCATTCTATTATTAAATAAATAAAATATATGAGCTACTTTGATATTTAGGCTTTTTACCTAAAGTTACTTTTGCAGTTACAGTAGGTAACCAGAGCTCATGCATTAAGCTATGCTGTCTAACAAGCTACTGACTGACTGTGGAGATAGATATATGATAGATTAGATAGACACCTGACTGAAATGTCAGCAACTATTGTTTAGCGTTTTGACCACTTATTTTCCAAGAGTCTGCTTTGTTTTGGATGAGTCTTTCTATTTATTAAACAGATATAGGAGATTATACACCAGCTAATACAGAAATTATTAAAAAGGAATTTGTCTGGCACCACGTTTACTGCATCTCTGTTTTCTCCACGCACTCTGTTGAACTGAGAAACTGAATGAACGAGCTGCTCTGAGGGCAATTCAGTCTGCAGGAGAGAAAAAATGCATGGTTTCACACAATGGCAAAGAGATGGGTGCTATTCAAGTTTAGATCAACACTATTCATATTTTCATCATTGTAAAATGCTGGGAACTAAATATTAGGAGAGCAAATGATAATTACCTAAGTTAAAAGGTGAGTATACCCTATTTCACAAATAAAAAGGTGTGTAAATAGTGTTCACTCTAAATGCGTTTAATGTACATGCGTTCACCCTCCACTACATCCCTGCTTATGGGGAAACAGAACTGAGGGATCACAGATTATATCTGGGAGAGCAATGCCCGACTTCCATGGAAGAATCTTTGGGACTTTATTAAATAAATATATACATCATGAAATAAATATATATATAGAAGGTAAATATATAATTAATTTATGAATAAAAGAATGAATAAAAAACATATTTAACAATGTATTTCTAGATTTGTTTAATTATTTCTATATTTTATTATTTATTTCACAATTTCATTATTTATTTATTTCTTGGTTACAGTCATTGTGAAATCTGCATAGACAGTATGAATGGACGAACAGACGCCATTCCTATGGATAGCAAGTGAAGTCAATTAGAAGCACTTTTTGGTGGTAGCCGAGCATACTGCGCAGCCTCACGCTGAGTGTGACGACGCAGATTTCAAAATCCTTGAGACCGTATTTTAAAAAATGAACATCATTATGTATTGCAGAAGGCTTAAATCTAGCGATTTAGACCATCTACTCATTATGAAAATGTTTACTGAGGTAATAAATCAAGTGAGAAGTGTCTCTCATTCTCATAGACTATTAGAGAAACCGAGCTCTTCTGCAACCAGACGTATCGCCCCCAGCTGGAATTCAAATAGAATGCAGGTTTAAGGCACTTCCGCATTTGCGTCACTTTGCCAAACTGGATTCTCGCCCTATTAATATACATATGTTAATGTTTGAGCAAAGTGGAAGTTAAAACGTTCATCAGGACATATGCACAAAAGGTATGGAAGATGTATTGGGACATTAGTGAAACAGGAAGGCATCTTTACAATATACAAAGCTGTGTTGGGGATGGGAGGAAGGTGGGCTTTAAATGTAGGGAAGAAAATGTAATTTCTCACCTCAGAATTGGCCATACAGGTTTTAATTATTCATTGCATAAAATAGGCAATCATTCTAATGGCAACTGTGCATACTGTCACCAGCCAGAAACTCATTCTAATTCAGTGCAAGGTATACAGCAGCCGGAGAGAGCACCTTTTTCAGATGCTTCGTAAGGCCGATGACCATACCTATTCACTGTCAGGGCTTTTGGGGAAATCAGCCTGCAAGGTGTACCATTATAAAGTTTTTAAGGGACATTGATTTAGTAAGGAGGATTTAGGTTTATTTATTTATTTCACGCTCCGGTCCAGTTGGTGGCGGTAATGCACCTTTAAATTGGTTTACCAACCGCAAATAAACCATAAAGAAGAAGATCTGGCTCTCCACATCTGTTCAACTTGCAAGTTTGACTCATGGTTTGACTACAGTGTGGGCTAATTCGTCACGTCAAAGTTATTCAATGTATTAAGTAAATCATTCAATTAGTAAATTAAATTAATAAATCGTGAAATATAAATAATTAAATAAATGTAGAAATACACAATTAAATATGTTAATGTTTTTATTCATTCCTTTATTTATAATTTAAATGATATATTACCCTTAATTTACTTATTTCATGGTGTAAATATTTATTTAATGTCCCTAAAAATGACAATGGAAGTATGGTATACCTGCAAAAACAACAGCAAGAATTGTGATTGCTTTGTGATCATTTCTAGGAGCATAGAGGCGGCCTCTAGTGGACATTGACATCTGAGTTTTCAAAAAGAAAACAAATATGGCGACTGAGAGCTCAAGCTGCAAAACGATTAAAAGCGTTTCAAACCTAAATGTGGTAGGCATTGTGTATTGAAATAATATGTGATGTGATAGATTAAGGTTGTTATTGCTTTGTAATATAGCCTGGAAGTACTACCCTATTGCAACATTAAGCGATCTGTTGAAATGTATCCACCACATAACGACAACATTGCAAAAAAAATGCATAAAAAATTACTGTAGCTACAAAAAATTTGCTGAATTCTCAAATGTATTTCTCACTCCAGAGTCTTTACAAAAGTTGACCAACATGGACAAAAAACAGATAACTCATCACACTCTTCAAATTGAAAAATGTAACAGAGTTGGTAACTTTGGCAACATAATGCCTCATCTGACTGCCCTTGATTATGCTTGCATGACTTCAGAGCATCTGGAAGACACAGACATTGTCAAGGTCCTTTACAGACTCCTCAAAACCTGTTCAGACCCATCAGTTAAAGAAACTGTCAAGCACCTGTTGTCGAAATGGAAGAAGCTCTACAGTCAACCCTGTCACGTATCAACAGAGAAGGTAAAAGCAGAATTCAGCACATTTATAGAGAGTTCACGGATTGGCAGCGCTTGTCCGACAGAGAGAGTTGAGCCAGCTGTTGCTGATGCTAGTAAACCAGTGGAAATGTGTGCTTCATGTGGTCATGAGGCTTCCCATACCAGTTTCAGTCCAGAGAGAACATCCATCAGCGTGACAGAGCGTGTAAAGGACAGTGAAGGAAGTCTGTCACCCTCATGCCAACCAAATAGAGATTCATCCTTCGGATCCACATCGATCACTGTCTCAAATGTTTCTCATGCCCCCACATCTGAGGATAGTATTCCACCACAATGTAAGGATATCGGTGAGTCAGCCTTAAGGTCCAAGTGCATCCAGCTCCTTCTTGATGCCCTCCAGCCAGAAACGTCTAAGGAGGCTGACGGGAAGAGTGCAGATCTGGCACGCGTCATCGAGGAACACATCCATGCTTTACATAGTGAAAACCAGGTGAAATACAAGGCCTGCATTAGGAGTAAGGTGTCCAACCTGAGGAACCCAAAAACCAGCCACCTTCGGCAGGGTCTCCTGGACAGCAGCCTGGAGCCAGAGGTCTTTGTCAGGATGTCTGTGGAGGAAATGGCCAGCGAGGAGCTCCAGCGGCTGAGGAAGCAGTACTCATTGTGGGGGGTGAGTGAGAGGCAACTCCCCCAGAGGGTGGAGGGGACACCCACTCACAAGCTACGGTGCAGGCGATGTGAGGCTTTGGACTGCAGGGTGACGCAGGTGTCCCGGGGCACACTGTTCCTGCCAGCATGGGTCCGCCAGGCCACTGCAGATCAAGACGCCATGACCTTTGTGACCTGTAGTAGATGTGGAGAGCAATGGTACCACAGCGGCTGGATCTGCCTTTGATTTGACTCATCACACTCTACGTGAAATATGTTGTTATGTTTTTGAGTTTCTGCTGATATGTTTTTACACTATTAACCTGAGTAATGTTGTGAAAAATATAAAATAACTTTTCTTTCAAGGTTATACAATATGCTTTACATGAATTCATTGGATACTGTGTAACATATTGTAATACAAACCTAGACCATTGCGATTGGTGTTGTACTACATTTTTTTATTTTTGTGTCACTAATACAATGTGTTTTGCAAACCAGATTTATTTCTGTGTTTGAGAGCAAAATGTACCACGTATAATAGCATTTCCGTGGAGCTGTGGAGTTAGACAATGTGACCCTGTAAGCAGCACAAGAAAGGAGCATGTGACTTTATCATCAGCTCAAGACAGTTCTGGCGACGGGGAGAAACTTGTTAATCCTTCTAAGCTGTGGTGATATTGTAATAAATGTTAGCCATAGCAGTTTTACTGTGGTTTATATACGATTTATTTTCTATCTTCTAAATTCCCTAAACATTGCTAAATCATTTAGATGTTGACACCATTCATTATCAATTTTTCAAACTCTGTTGTCCAATCAAATTCAAAACAAGAGTGAACAATCATGTGTTTGCTAAGAGATCACCTGACTCTGCTTGGACATTGGTCACAGAGCTGAAAGACTTTTGGGTTTCATCCTTCTAATGAAAGACTATTTCAGATCCTGACAAAACAGGTTTTTGTCCCTCCAGAATACAACATTCTTACCCAAACTGTACAGAATGATATTTCCCCAGACAATCTGAAATGCAATCTTGTACCCTTGTCTTTTTTTTACTTGCAGGATAGATACCAGTGAGTCGATCATTCAAATTATTTTGTTACCATATAGATGTGTGTAACTTATGAATATTTTTGATTGAAAGTAACCAGCATGTTGTTGAAACAATGTAAATATTTTGGGCTTGTACTTGGAAACATAGGCTCAGGTAGGGGGCCAAACCATTAATCCACAATTGTTATAATGACTCTTACCATAATCATTTAACTTCAGTTGTGGTAAAAAATTGAGAATGCAACAAATATTGGTCTCCACAAAGTTTGCTGCTACACTGTTCTTAGATCGTTTCGTCAGTAGTTACAATAGTATACTGAAGTATAATGACAAGCAGTCCATAAGAGGCAAAGGCTTTTATTGACAATTTACATTAAGTTTATGCAGAGTCTAAATGTTTGCAGTGTTGACCCTTCTTTTTTGAAGACCTCTGCAATCCACCATGGAATGCTGTCAGTTAACTTATGGGCCACATCCTGTCTGATGGCAGCCCATTCTTGCATGATCAATGCTTGAAGTTTGTCCGAATTTGTGGGTTTTTGTTTGTCCACCCACCTCTTGAGAAACAACCACAAGTTCTCAATGGGATTAAGGTATGGGAGTTTCCTGGCCATGGACCAAAAAGTTCCCAGAGCCACTTAGTTATCACTTTTGCCTTATGGCAAGGTGCTTAATCATGCTGGAAAATGCATTGGTCATCACCAAACTGTCCCTTGGATGGTTGGGAGAAGTTGCTCTTGGAGGATGTGTTGGTACCATACTTTATTTGTGGATTAGCTCTTATGCCAAATTAATTCAAATGTATTTATAAAGCCCTTTTTACAAACGGCTTTTCCAAAAACATTATACTGCCTATAGCAGTTTTCTTTCTTCTGACCAGCCACTGCATAGGCTATGCATTGACTGTGATGCATCACAATCGTTCACATAGTTTAAATTAACACTGTGAGTCGAGGCTGTTTTCAGTATTTCCAAACAGATCAAAATACAATAGATACAATTTATTAAGTGGAGAGTCCTGCTTTCATCAAAAACATCCAGTTTTTTTAAAGTTCACTATTGTTGACAGATTGAGGTACAGCAAAATAATATTGATTTATTTAACTAGGTAAGTTAACTTACAGGTTCTGATTTGAAACAATGACCTGGGTAGGTCACCCAACATGACAGTGTACAGGAACAAGCAAAGCAATTAAAAAGCAAAGCAGAAAGCAACCAGTCACATAAAACAAAACACAGTTGGTAATCCAATTATCTTTGAATAAACGTCTAAAATGCCATACTGGCACCAGGTCCTCAAACTTAAAAGTACATTGTAACACATTCCCTATGAGAGGCAAAGAAAGCAAAAGCAGTTCTAACCAATTCAGCAGAGAACTTAGGGAGTTAAAGGTGAATTGATATAAGGTGGTTATTTATGCAAAAGAGCCTTTTAAAAAAAAGTACAAAATGTATTTCTCTGTGAGTGGATGGATGCAATGATGTGTTCTGATTCTGTCTCTTGTAATACAACTAAAGGCACTATTATATACAGCATCAAGAGGTTTTAAGACAGAAGCAGAGGCATGCATATAGACGGTTCTCTATAAATAATGATAGGGAAAAAAGTTGATTCTTTAATTCATTTTCCATTGTTTATGTCGCGAAATGTGTTTGATAATAGTAGGAGGCAGATGCGTTTTTTCAAAAAGAGTGAATGTTTGTTTTCACACTAGTAGAAACCTTGTGTGTATACACAAAGTGAACGAAAACAACAAATACTAGAAACTAGCTCAACTGGTAGCTGATACTTGAAAACAACAAATACTATTATCTAGCACTACTGGCTAAGAGAAGTTTGCAACTTACAGAATTCTTGACTTGGAGCTGGAAACAAAAAATTGGGACAGGAACAAATGCTGACAAAACACAAATGAACATGGGAAGACTATATACTGAAGGAATGACTAACGTAAACAAGGTGTGAGTAATGAAACAAATGTAAACAAGCACAAGAAGTCCATATAAGGAAGTGTGATAATGTCCAGCAGAAAATTAAAACCAGAAATGGATTACACAAAACAAGAACACAGAAACACAGGGAAAACCATTAATCAAATACACAATTATTATGCAAATTGTATTTTACACTGATTTTCCTAAATAGTTGATGCAAATGACTGTATTGTTTTCAAGTCACCAACCGTTAGGGTATAAATCGAGATTAATTGAAGAAACCACCCAATGAAAACAGTATTTAAAAAAAACAGTATTTTTTTTTAAATGCACTGTTCCAAATTATTATGCACAACAGATTTTCAAAACATTTTATAGGTTGTAAAGAATTGAAAATGGTCATTTGTTGAATTTGCAGCATTAGGAGGTCATATTTTCTGAAATCAAAAGCTATTGTGAGTTCATGGAGAGTTTTTGCTTGCATTTCTTTGTAGGATGTCAGAATAGCCTCCCAGATCTGCTGTTTTGATGCAAACTGCCTCCCACCCTCATAAATCTTTTGCTTGAGGATGCTCCAAAGGTTCTCAATAGGGTTGAGGTCAGGGGAGGATGGTGGCCACACTATTAGTTTCTCTCCTTTTATGCCCATAGCAGCCAATGACACAGAGGTATTTTTGCAGCATGAGATGGTGCATTGTCAGGCATGGTTCTTCTTTTTGTACCATGGCAGTAAGTGGTCAGTCAGAAACTCTATATATTTTGCCAAGGTCATTGGCAGACCTACAGTGACCCTAAAGGGCCTGCAAAATAATGAAAAAAGCTGCACACCCTAAAGGGGCCTTCCAACTCTCTCCCCATGATTCCGGCCCAAAACATGACTCCGCCACCTCCTTTTGACGATTTTCTGCAGCAGAGAGGTCCTTTTTTTCCCCCATATTGCTTGAAACCTGTGGCCTGCTTAATAATGTGGAACTTCCGTCTTACGTATTTTTCCTTTAATTGGGCTCACCTGGCAATCACAGGTGTCTGAGATTGATTACAGTGATCCAAAGAGCCCGGATACACAATACCTCCTATGAGTTTGATTGAAAAATAAAATATGTAATGTTTATGACACTTAATTCCAAATTGCATAATAATTTGGAATGCGGTGTACAAACAAGACACACATACAGGGGAAACTGTGACAGTACCCCCGTCTAAAGAGCAGCTCCATCAGCTACAACACCGACAGGGAGCAGGGGCAGGACCTGGTGGTAGTGCTGCAGGCACTGGTGGCGGCGCTGTAGCTGGTGACACTTGGACAACCACCATAAAACACAGTCTAGCCAGGAGTGGGAGACCATTACAGTATCCGACTCCAAGGCCAGGTGCAGAGAAGGGAGGGGGAGCAGATTGAATCAATGCTGATTCACCTCTACACAGATGACTCCATTCTCTGTACATCTGACCTCCAAAAGAGCTTAGATTCCATACAACACTCCTTCTGTGTACTCCAACTGCTTCTAAACTAAGTGCATGATGTTCAAACAATCACTTTGTCATGCTCCATGAGGTTTTTTGTCATATTATATGAACTTACACTGTTATTTTTGTACACTACTACTTTTATTTGCACACTATAATTTGCACAGTTACACTTAAGTGTTATCTATTCCAATGCTATTTCCCTGCCACTTTGCATACGTACAAGTCGCCGTTGCAAATAAGAATCTGTTCTTGGTCTGCCTACCTGGTTATATAAAGGTGAAATAAAATAAATTAATGACAATATGTCAACATGTGCAAAAAGCCTCAGAATTGCAGACAGCATGTAACCCTGCAGCCCCACATCTAGTCCTTCACCAGCAAGATTGTCTGAAAACAGCGACCCAGACAGCTACATTTCAGGTTTGCACAAATTATGATTTGTCTACATTCAGTCAGAAACCACGTCAGGTCTTTACCATGGTCCTGACCTTTGGTAGTTTGGCTTCTGACTACAGTGGGTAAACTGAGGAGAGGCTATTGACTTTGATATTTTCACAGACTAGAAGAAGAAAAAGGTAAACGATGGCAGAACTGGCAGCAGTATTGACGTTAATATCAACAGTGGCTAAGATTATCTTTACTGTGTTGTTATGAACCATTTACAGTTTTATTATGAACCTGATAGAAACAGAAAAAAGGTTTGTAATGCTTAAAGGAAAATTCCACAGTAAATCACTTTATTAATATAGTATTTACAAATGTTACTATAGTGTCACAACCTGTGCTAGTGCAAGGAAGAATGAAGACAGATGCGATGGAGTATGTTAAGTTTGTAAAAATAAACAGTGTTTAATGTGAAAATACTTGATCAAAACAAAGGGGCTTCAGTGATCCAAAACATATAAAGTTCTCCTCTAATGAGGAAACATGATCAAAAAATCCAAAAAGGGGCAACCGTTACAGTACCACCCCAAAGGCATGGCTCCAGCTGTACAAGCCACCCCCCTCAGGAGTGCGAACCTGATGCCCATACTAAGCATCAAGAAGGGAGGAAGGGCCGCAGGAAACTGCCCAGGGGGGGTTCCAACTTGAGTATCCCCATATCCAGATGTCGTCCCCGTTGCCAACACCAGGGGGTGCAGCAGGCACCTGTTGATGGGTGGAGCAGCCGTTACACCTGTAGGGGCGTAGCTGCAGGTATAGGGGGCAGTGCAGCTGGTACCGCCTGAGGATTTGGTTTAGTACTACTCCTCTGATAGGGTTCAATGTGTAAAATCAGAGGGTCTGTTGTCTGGACTCTTGCAGGTCTCTATTGGGGTGCCACAGGGTTTCGATTAATGGGCACATGCTATTCTCTGTGTATATCAATGATTTTGCTCTTACCGCTGGTGACTCTCATCCACCTTTATGCAGATGACATCATTCTATACACGTCTGGCCCCACATTGGACTATTGCTTGTGGTAACAAACCTCAAAAAGAACTTTGATGCCATACAATACTCCTTCTGTGGCCTACAACATCTCCTAAACTCTAGTTAAACTAAATGCATGCTTTTCATCCATACACTACCCATACCTACCAGCCTGACTAGCATCTCCAATTTGGATTGGTTTAAGAATATGTAGACTAGAATATATAGACCTAAGTGTCTGCTTAGACCGGCGATGTTCATTCCTGCTCCCGCAAGCCGCCATTCCGTAAGTTTTCCATCCAACCCCAGTTGCGACTAACCTGAGTTAGCGTTTCATCTTAATAATGGTTAATGTCACCTGTGCTAAATTTGGTTTGGAACAAAAACCTATGGAATTGTGGCTCGAAGAAACATGGAATTAGTATCGCTGAACTAGAGCAGCGATACTCATTCCATGTTCCTGCGAGCTGCAAATCCATAGGTTTTGGTTGGGATCCCACTAATTGGTTGGGATCTCCCCTCACCTGGATGTCTGGGTCTTAATTCTGCAATGATTGGAAGGAATGACCAAAAAGACAGATGTCTTTTGCAACAGGCACAACACAAACTCAACTATTATTTTGAAGTCTATATTGAATAGGAGATATATTTGGCGAATGACACAGGAATAAGTATGTAACAGGTAACTTAGTGACATTAGCTGAACGAGAATTGGCAGACGCCGAGGCGGTTGGATGCCGTCGTTGTGCAGGTGCAATTCTAAGCCAAAGCGTTGGTCGCGTCCGACGTGGGCCGGCTGGGTGAAGTTGTTGGACGTGCGAGGAGGGGAGCCAGAACCGGGGTGCGTGGCGTCCTCGTGGGGATCTGCTGCCGCGGAGTATGAGAAGGAGAGGGCGGAGCATTTGGCTCTGGACTTACTGCGTGGGGGAGCTGCCGGTGAGGTGAGTGAGGTCGGCATGGTGGGGAGCTCGGGTGAGAGTGTGGGTGGTGATAGTGTGGTGATTGGGTTTGAGGAGGCACGGGGAAGTCGTCGGAAGAAGAGGCGGGCACGGAAGAAAGAGGGAGTGGAGAGTAGTTCGGGAGAGGGTGAAGGGCCGGCACTGAGTGGTGGGGAGCAGGGGTTTAAGGTGGTTGTGAAGATTGTTGCACCGACACGGCAGATGTTGCACCCAGTGTCGCTCACGACGGCGATTAGGGATCAGGTTGGTAGGGTTGAGGATGCTAGGTGTTTGAGTGGGGGTAGGGTGCCTTTTGTGGTGGGTAGTGTGGCTCAGCGGGATGAGATGCTGAAGATGGAGGTGCTGAATGGGGGTAAGGTGAAGTGTATGGTGCCTGGGAGTGCGGTAAGAGGGGTGATCACGGGTGTTCTGGAGGATATTTCTATGGATGAGTTGAGAGAGGTGGTGTCGGGAGGGGTTGTGGTGCGAGCGAGACGGTTGGGCAGTAGGGCACTGGGGTTAGACAAGGTGAGCCCCACGGTGTTGTTGGAGTTTGGAGGGCCGTTTCCGGGTAGGGTGTACTTAGGGTGTCTTAGCTTTTTTGTGAGGGAATATGTGCCGCCGCCGCTGCAGTGTTTTAAGTGTCAGCGTATGGGGCATGTGGCGGCGGTGTGCAGGGGGCAGGGTAGGTGTGGTAGGTGTGGTAGGTGTGGCGGTGCACATAAGTATGGTAGGTGTGGGGTAGGGGCCGTGGTGAGGTGTTGTAATTGTGGTGGGGGGCACAGTGCTGCGTATGGGGGGTGTGTGGTGCAGCAGAAGGCGGCGGAGGCACAGAGGGTAGTGGGGTGGGTGGGGAGAGGTGGGTGGTATTTTCTAGGATCGTGGTGTGGTGTGGAGGGGTGGTGATGACTTGGGTGGGCTGTGGCCGGCCTCACTCTCTGATACTGTTGGTGGCGGTGCATGCGCCTTTTGCTGGGTACAATCTGCCATAAAACCCCAAAGAAGAAGAAGAAGAAGAAGAAGAAGAAGAAGGAATAAGTATGTAGCCCCACCCACACGATCATTAATGAGAAATGGAGCTGATTCAATTATTCTCTTTTTTTTAGGCATTTGTTACATCTTCCGAGTTAAATTAAAACAAATTTATTAATATTTAATGGCAGATTAAAAACGGGTCATTATTAGATTTTTATTTTAGTTTCAAATTGAAAAATGAAAAACGTGTTTACATTCTTTAGTTCAGCGTTGCCAGTAATGAAAGGAAATGGAAATGAACCATAAGCACACGGACCAGGTCGGCAGCCATTTTTATGTGTACCATTCCATTGCAAAGATCTAGCGGGTGTAAACTATACTAGTTAGCTACTCACCATATGGGAAACATGACTGGCACAACGATTTAGGGGTGTTTCTGGGTTTGGAGGGATCCTTTAACAGAAAATATTGTTTAGAGCAGTTACCAAAATTGGTGTATTTGAACGATAAAAGTCAGATTTCAATATCAACTCTACATTCCACATTGTATGTCCCATTGGTGTCAGAGTTTTAGTTGAATTTTAGTTGAACATATCTTATAAAAGTGGTTAAAATAGAATGAAATGGTCTTCTTACTAATTCAAAGACAGATGTTTACAAGCAAATCTGAACAGGTCTCTATGTTTTGAAGTTTAAAAGGCATTTCAAGCTAGTGTAAGGATTGTTAAATAATAACTTATAATAAAAAGTATTGATAAGTATGAATCATATCTAAAGTTGTTTACTTTATACGACCACACAAGGAATATACAATTCATTTCAAAGCACAACTACAAAGTAGGTGTGGCAAACGATAGGTCATATGAGCGTCAGCAGTGCTCCTGCAGTTCTGCCCTATAGAATACAATCTCTATGTCCTGCCCAGTGGCGCCATGTAACCGGGAAGCATCGGTCGTTTGTAAGGATGTTACAAAGTAATGGAGAGATATGCCACCGCATAACTAGGCATACATTTAAATGGTAAGGTATATTTGATGCTGTTCGTACATACTGTAGCTATTTTTTACATGCAGAGTTTCACATGTAATGGAAATTCGATGTGTTTACGAGCCTAGTCAGCTACCAGCCAGCCAGCTGACAGTTTCCGCGCATGACCACTCAAAGAGAGGCAGTTATTCATGTATTGAACTATAGTGACCTAGGCTGTATGGGATTTCATTTATTATTACAGTACTATCATAGGTTATTGTGCGCAGTGTTTTATAGAACTGTTGTGTGTTATTAATCTGTCTAGCCTACTGCCATAGCAAGTTTTTGCAAGCAGTACACTACTAATTAGTCTACAGATAATATTATCAATGGATGATGGGTATTCACTGTTTACAGTTAGTGTATCATTAAAATCACACCTAGACCCATTCCAAACTTGAACTATACTAGGGTTGTGTTAGCTAGTATTCGACAATGCCAGGGATATGGTTATAGCCTACATTATTTTAGTTTTAAATGTCAGGTATTTGCGTACAGGGCTCATGCACCATATTGATGCCAAATATGTTTGTGTCTGAACCTCTTGCTGCAATTTCTGCAGAAGTCATCGAAGGTCCGATTCAGATGAACGTATCCCCCCACATTCATTCACCGATTTACTAAAGCAAAGTACGATTTATTTCTCTTAATTTCAATAACAAGCTACCTTTCTTTAAACCATGTCCCTGAGCTATTTAAACCGAACTTTTTACACATACTTCTGAGTTGTTGTTGTTGTTGTTGTTATTATGCCCTAATAGACATAGGAACAAGGGCTAGATATTAAGTCTGTTATAAACGCATTTAAATACAGAGGTCGTTGGGGGGCAAGCAAGACTGAGATGAAGTTGTTAGGATCAATATGTCCCTGGATAAGGCGGCTGAATAGTGATTGATTGAACATGTGATACAACCCGATTGCTCCAACAATATCACCAAGCAGATAAAAGCCAGCACCAGGAAACTAAACTCACCTAAGTCCTTCTTTTGCCCCTAAGGGATGTTCAAGCAGAACTGAAAAGGTATGATATACCTAGCTGCAATGAGCTTTGATTATTCATTGATGTAATTTTCTGGAGCTAGCGGTTACCCCCGGCCCTGTTCCTGGTCTCTTTGTCTGAACGGAATTTGTTTTCATGATATCATTCATCTTTTCTTATCGTTTCAGTTGAATGGTCAGACAGGAATGTTACTTAGGTCATTGTCTGGCTTCAGCCATAAACTTTGAACCTTTCAATGTGCTACTGAATAAAATGTTAATACCTACAACAAACAAGGTTTTTAATACCCATACCAGACTAACATAATATTCATGAATTTATCCACATCCAGTCTACAGGACAAATATTTTTAGGCCCAATTAATTAGACAAATTTATACGAGTTCACTTGGGCTAATGCAATGACGTTGCACTAACGTCTTTCATTTTTTTGTTTCTAACAGGTGCTGAGATAAGCTATGATTTGTGCTGATTCTTAATGGTAAGACTCGGAAAGTGTAGTGATAATTAAGAATTTACTTTATTTTTAAGAGTTCTTACACAATGACTCATAACCTACACTTAGGTAGGGTTTTAGTCTAAACTAAGTGCTAGGTTACCTTTTCTCACTACAACACAGGGTAGTCTTACTCACTAAATGTTTTTCTTGCATTTTGTCTTCTCTAATCCCCAGCATAATTCAATCAAAAATGTATTGTAATAGTGTGTGGCCTCTGGCCACATGTTCACTCATGTGATTGGCAAAGAGATGGATTTCAGATTATTGTTCAAGTGAAATTCTAAAACAGCTGTCTGCATGGAAATTACACATTTTCATTGAACAACCAATCAAATACCTCACTGTGTAACATTGTGACTGATTGACTTTAGCTAAACACATAAGAGGTTCCACGTGCATATTGTTAAACTGTTTTTTAATCTACTTTGGTAAGAAAGCAAATAATCAATCAGTTAGTCAATCAGTCAGTTTTGGTTGATTGATTTAAGTTAACGTACACACTCTATTTACATACACTGATTTAAAATATTTTTCAGGTAGCAAGCAGCTTTTAGAGACCATCTCCTAGCTTAGCTACCGACCAACCTGCACCCAACCCCAGCAATGACCTCCAAGTCATCCCTGCTCAAAGTCATCCTCCTTGGGGACGGTGGAGTGGGAAAGTCTTCCCTCATGAACCGCTATGTCACAAACAAATTTGACACGCACCTCTTCCATACTATTGGCGTGGAGTTCCTTAACAAAGAGCTGGAGGTGGACGGACACACAGTGACCCTCCAAATCTGGGACACTGCCGGCCAGGAGCGTTTCCGGAGCCTACGGACGCCTTTCTACCGCGGCTCGGACTGTTGTCTCCTGACTTTCAGTGTGGATGACAACCAGAGCTTCCTCAACCTCAGCAACTGGAAGAAGGAGTTTGCCTACTATGCCGATGTCAAGGAACCAGAGAAGTTCCCATTCGTGGTCCTGGGTAATAAGCTGGACGTGCCAGAGAGGCAGGTTTCGGGCGAGGATGCCCGCCAGTGGTGTCGTGAAAACGGAGGCCACCCGTACTTCGAGACAAGTGCCAAGGACTCGACCAATGTGGCGGCGGCGTTCGAGGAGGCTGTGAGGAGGGTCCTGGCTCAGGAAGATAGAGGGGAACACCTGATCCCCACGGACACAGTAGACCTGCACCGCAAGCCACGCTCCGGTCCCTCCTCCTGCTGCTGAGCCCTGAGGACCGTCCACATTGACCTGACTCTGGGAAAAGAGCAGGGGCTCAGTGGAACTACTGCTGCCCAACTTGGCTGTAACGTGTGAGAACTGTTGTCACCCACGACCAGTTGGTTTCACTTCTCAGTTTGAACTGTGCTTTATGCAGTCTTTCTGCTCTGTGCTCTGCGCTTGGTCTATCTTGGTCATTTTTACACACACACACATTACATTAACAAGCACATGACTGCATATTCACTCACACATGTTCTTGGCAGCCTGCTCACTACAACCACTTGATCTACGAGCGCACGTACAGTAGTGTGGCTGCTATCAGACATTTCTCTGTGCTGGAGTGTGTCATCAGTGACTACTCTGATCAACACATGACTTTGTTCTGCTTTCCTCCTTCCAAGAGCTCCACGACTAGCTATAAGACACTGCGATCAATTCATAACTAAATATTTGTCTTCCCTCTTGTGAAATTACAGTCACGTTCTATTCAATGAGCTGAATTCATATTCATTTTGTTGATTGTGTTTTTGTATTAATGATTAATGTTGAGGTGTACAAAGATGACTGAACATCAGAATATGTTGTGGTATAACCAGATGGATGTGTCTAGTCTACGTCAATGTGGAAATGGATAACATTTCAAGTTAAACCAAATTCAATCTTATTCTCTGTCTGACTTTAGAGTCAAATGTACACATTCCATCTAGGAAAAGGGTGGTTGTATAAAATCAGAGCTGTTTATTGACTGGAACATATGCTCTGTATTGCACACTAACTGCATGGTTTCCCATCACTCAAAGTAGTACTCATAATAGTCATAAGCTTGAACTGTTTGAATCTAGTCCTGTTTCTAGATCAACTATCAAAATACCTGTATTATAGTCATGTTAATTTGAGTTCACTAGAAACTTCATTGACCTAAGTCTTGCAGTTTTATATTTTTTGGCTACTATGACATTTTGTTTTTTCTTAGTTTTTCTAGTTATTCACTATGATAACTAGTGCATCCAATGCCTCAGGACAGGAATCTGTTGTTAATTGAGAATTTGGCATTAAATTGTTCTATTGCCTGGATATGGCTAACTAATTAATAAGGAAACGAAGTAAAGGCCATTAGCCTACATTTTACAGACTTGACATCAGCTAGCTTTTACTTGAATGACTTATGAGTACAAGCGATAGCCCAAGTATAACAGTTGTTTTTAATGTTTGTCTATAATACCACACCAAATATGAATCACTACAAATAAAACATTGATTGTTTTTTATGTTCAAACATGGGTTATTAGACCCTCCCCTAAAATGTGTATTTGTGTGTTTAAAATAAAGTAATTTTAAACTGATTATGTGCGTCTATGAAATGTGTTTTGTCTATAGTTGGACCCTTCTGGGGGTGTAGAGAAAGGCTGTCCCTAGTTGTATTCCATGGGTAGAGTCTGCCTCTGACCAATTGGGGCAGCCTTTGGGGTTTTGAAGAACATTTTCAGCAAATTAATAATGCATAATTTTCCCACCAGGTGGCCTCAGCATCTAAGGAACCTACTTCTACAAAAGCCAAAGGACGGCCCATGATTGGTTCATGGTGAGAGGCGCTAAAATGTGTGGGTGCTTAAAAAGGTAGTCCAAGCTTGTAAGAAAGAGACGGAGAGCAACATTTTCACGATAATAAAAAATATCGGTTTTACTAGAGAAGGTTACAAAAATCATCACTATACAGAAGTAAACTATTTCAAACTTAAAAAAGAAAAACAATAATGAAACATCTAGAGGGACTACAATGCCATCAAGGTACAATGTGTATCTTTTAAAAAAGTGTGGAGTGGGGGCAGTACAATTGACTACACATCACCTGAAAAACTGCAAAGACAGTCATGTCTCCTTCATGCAATAACGAGGAAACGACAACACTCTGACACGCATCATCTTATATGAAACGTCACGTACGTTTGCCTACATCGACCTGGTGGCAAAGCACGTACTGTATTATACCAAACATAACACATGGCAATATAGTCCTTTTTCGAGTATTAATACGTTTGCACACGTGGCCAATACTGACATGCTTTATCATATGAAAGTTAAAATAATAATTGTTTCACTGTTTTGAGTAAGATAACTATTCAGTGATCATTTTCGAACAGGTCATAATAATCAAATGATATCTGAAAACTAAAACAATATGAACATTCCTGACTGGTTACATCCCTACACTGTAAACAACCAAACAGTATCTGTTCATAAAACTGGCCTACAAATATGAGTTTGAAAGACACTCATTTGTCTTGCCATAATCAAATTAACACAAATAAGGTCCATAAATTCAAAGTCAAGTTATTCATTACCTTAGCACAGGGAAAAGTTCAGCTGCCTAAAACTGATAAAAACATTTAAAACTATTTTGTACACTTTTTTTTCTTCACATTTCAAAATGTTTACAATACAAGCTGTTTACCCACCAGGACTCAGTACTTGTTTCCTTCTCACACCAAAACATTGTCAAGATGTTACACTACAATTATATCAAATGCAGAACTAGTAATTGGATGCTAAACATATACTCCAAAGGGAACATTTACGTATTTGTAAAACAGGGTGGTATAACATCAACCGTGCTCCCCACATTCAGGAGGTGTCCATCAGTTGAACTTTATTTTTTATGTGGTCCATATATTTACAGGTGAATTTCACCCTTGTAGGGTGGCCTCGTCTTAGATTAAGTGAAAGTTAAAGTTCAGTTAATGTATCCATTCCGAAAAATGTGAAGGGGGACAAGCAGTTATGTACCATGAACAAGTATTTCACCGTTGTTATGTTTGCTATAACTTCGGCTGGGGTTTTTCCTAAAAAGTGTGTGCTTAATTAATTGTTAGCTTGGTCCAGTGTTGCTTGTTCTGTCTTGAATCCTATGACCATAATTCTGCCAAACAAAAGTTCTACAGAAAAAACAACTCAGATCAGGCAAAGGGTTTTCAGTTTGGATTTTAGAACCTGAGGTATGTATAATGTATCCCTAACTCGGAAAAACACAATCTGACCTGTATTGGTAGTGTGTCCGTTAGACTTAAAAGCAAGACTGTGACAGAGAAAGCCTGTCAATCAGAACTACCGGTAGGTTGATGTTCATTTAATCCTTCAGAAATAATTTTGTTTATCTTTGTATGAATTGCTGTGGTAATAACAAAAATAACCATAGAAATGAGCAAGACTGCACACACAGTTATGCATACAGCCAAAGCAATGAGTGAGTGTTTCAGATCTGTTTAGAATATAGGAAATCCTTTTTGCATCTATGCATACTGTATAGAAGGTACAGCTTTTTGTTTCTTTTTCAACACTTTTCGCCAGTAGCCAGTACCTCGCCTATACCAGAAGTGCATTTCCTCAACTTCTTTAATATCTGTTTAGGATATAGCACATCTTTTCACAACTCATTACAAAACAAAAGAAAGATTCCTCAACAGAACTGACTTGAATTGTATGGTTAAAATTACAGTGTTCTTTAAGGGAGTATTTTTATGAGTGGCACCCTGAGTGGCTGTGTATGTAATGTATGCATGGGATTTTATAATTAAACGTGACTTATTTTCTATTTTTAAATAGTGCAACATATCACGCGTAAAGACGGATAAGATAACCAAAGGAAAAAAAACAGCGATAAGAGATGATAAATAGAATAATAAATAGTAATCCTGGCATACTTTGTAGTAGCATAAAAAAACAACAACATTCATACATACACATTCACACAATATATTCATATATTTATATATATAAAACACCAAAAAAAAAGAGGAGGTTTTGTGGCACGCTTCCTCAGGAGTTAGTGCAGACAGTGACCCTGTCAATAGGTGGTTATTAGGAGCTGTGTTAGTGTTGTGGCTCAGAAGCTGACATACACAACTGCAGGGTCATAACATTCCAATCAGGAGCAGAGGTTTGCAAATAAGCGATACGACCTAATCATCCATTAGGAACTTATCATCTAAACATTTGCTACCGTTTGGCCAATGATCGCATTCGGGGTTGAGAAAATTGATCGCAACTCGAGGCTTTTTCGCATTAATTATCCATTGATGTCAATGGAAGACGACGTGTGAAAATTTGAGTCGAGCTCACAGATCTCAGGTCAGAATGCTGCCCATTGTGAATGAGACCTCAGCGTTGGTTTAAATCAGAAAGGGTGGGTGGTGGAGTTAGCTTCGAGACGGTGTTTGGCCAGTTCTTATGAGTAAGAGGAGTTGAGACCCTCCTTGGAGACGCCCTCCTCCACATCATCCTTGGTTTTGATGTCCTGGTACTCGTGCTGGGTGCAGGCGCTCCTCAGGTAGGCCCAGTTGGCAGAGAGTATCATCAGGTAGTGGATCTGTGGATAGAGGGGAGGGTGCAGAGTCGGAGGGAGGGACATGTACAGGATGGTGGCCAGTGAGAGGGTTAGTCATCCAAAGCAGGCTACATAGTGTAGGTCATTATCTGGGTGAGTCTACCACAGGACATACAACACAAATTAGCATTGCTACTGTACTATGTCATTATTTGGTGGTTAGGCTGGTGGTTAGTGTTAATACATTACAAAAAGCTCATGTCGGTTAGGCTACATTTTCTGTAGAGACGCTTTCCTGAAAGGAGAGGTCGATGGTCATGGCTTTCCTTCACATTTTCTCTTTATTTTGCATGAACTAGGAAAAGGCACAATGTCGTTCAAACAAATTTCACAAAAAGAAACTAGACTAAAATGGCAAAAAAAGAATAATAATAATAATTAAACTACACAGTTGACCCTTTGGAAAATATATAAAAGTATGTTTCTCATTGACAAATAACTGTATCATATATTTGAATCACTAAGAGCAGTAGTAATAAGAAGCTAGATACAAAGTGAAAGATATTCCTTTCTCACACGGGCACTTTCTCTTCGTGTTGATGATTTATCTGTGTCTGATCTGTGGCAGTTATCTGATGATCGCACATGCCCAGTGCGCTCTCTCTCATGGCACTGCTCTGCTACTTAGGGGCACAGTATTTCCAAGCACATCCTGGCTGCATAGATGGGGCAGGCCCTCTGCCATGTTTACTAATCATGCCCACTCTAAAGCCGGTAAGCTTGGTAAAGGCATTTGTGACAAAATGGTTAAAGGCACATAGATGTACATGTATGTATATTAAACCATAGTTTATGTCTCTCTTTTTGCTACGTACTGTCTTTCTGTTTATTTTTCATTCTTCTTTTAGCTATCTTGTACTCTAACACTTTCTCTAAATAAAGCTCTTCTCTCTCTAATATGGGTCGGAAAACTTGTTTGAGCGCCGGTCGCCGTGGCTGATAAACTTGAGAACAGCATAGTTATATGTGGTGGCCATCATGTAGATGAGCTGGTAGGGAGAGACATGAAAACAACCCAGGGTGAGAAACACATTCAAAGGAGAGCTCTGAAGGACCAGGGTAGTTCTTCATTAGGCTCATAGATCATTACCGTTATACACTGATTCATTATTAATGTCGCTAGTAATAGATACAAACATATTCAGATTGCAATTGTTCAAAAATATTCAAATGACCACACAATCTGTATCCAGACATCACTTTTTAAAAATGTTTAGTACATAAGTTGAAATGCCTAAATACAGTCATATGCGAAGGTTTAGGCAGCCCTGACAATTTCAATGCTCTGACCAACATGTCATTTGCTCCAGAGATAATACCAATGGATCTGCATGAACTGCTAATAAATATTTACATTGTATTCAGCAATTTAGTATAATCAAATTAGTATGGTTTTTATTAGATGATGAGTAGTTGAATTCAGTAATGGTTTCATGAGGACTTGCCCTCTACTGATGCAACAGGTACAATCGTATGCAAAAGTTTAGGCACCCCTGTCAATTTCCATGATTTTCATTTATAAATAATTGGGTGTTTGGATCAGCAATTTCATTTTGATCTATCAAATAACTGATCTGTAAGGACACAGTAATATTACAGTAGTGAAATGAGGTTTATTGGATGAACAGAAAATGTGCAATATGCATCAAAATGAAATTAGACAGGTGCAGAAATTTGGGCACCCCAACAGAACTATTAAATCAATATTTAGTTGAGCCTCCTTTAGCAGAAATAACAGCCTCTAGGGGCTTCCTATAGCCTGTAATGAATGTCTGGATTCTGGATGAAGGTATTTTGGACCATTCCTCCTTGCAAAACATCTCCAGTTCAGTTAGGTTTGATGGTTGCCAAGCATGGACAGCCCGATTCAAATCACCCCACAGATTTTCAATGATATTCAGGTCTGGGGACTGGGATGGCCATTCCAGAACATTGTACTTGTTCCTTTGCATAAATGCCAGAGAAGAGTTTGAGCAGTGTTTTGGGTCGTTGTCTTGTTGAAATATCCAGCCCTGGTGCCACTTCAACTTTGTGACTGATTCCTCTACATTATTCTCAATTATCTGCTTATATTGAGTGGAATCCATGCAACCCTCAACTTTAACAAGATTCCCAGTACCAGCACTGGCCACACAGACCCACAGCATGATTGAACCTCCATAAAATTTTACTGTGGGTAGCAAGTGTTTTTCTTTGAACGCCGTGTTCTTTTTCCGTCATGCATAATGCCCCTTGTTATGACCAAATAACTCCATCTTTGTTTCATCAGTCCACAGCATCTTCTTCGTTTGCATACCTCAAGCGACTCTGTGGCGTGTGTGCAGAAAAGGCTTCTTCCGCATCACTCTCCCGTACAGCTTCTCCTTGTGCAAAGTGCGCTGAATTGTCAAACGATGCACAGTGACACCATCTGCAGCAAGATGATGTTGTAGGTCTTTGGAGGTGGTCTGTGGGCTGTTTTTGACCGTTCCCACCATCCATCGCCTTTGCCTCTCATATATTTTACTTGGCCTGCCACTTCTGGCCTTAAGAAGAACTGTGCCTCTGGTCTTCCATTTCCTTACTATGTTCCTCACAGTGAACACTGACAGCTTAAATCTCTGCGAAAGCTTTTGTAGCCTTCCCCTATAGCATATTGTTGAACAATCTTTGTTTTCAGGTCATTTGAGAGTTGTTTTGAGGCCCCCATGTTGCCACTCTTCAGAGGAGAGTCAAAGAGAACAACTTGCAATAGGCCACCTTAAATACCTTTTTCATGATTGGATGCACCTGTCTATGAAGTTCAAGGCTCAATGAGCTCATCAAACCAATTGTGTGTTCCAATTATCAGTGCTAGGTTAGTTACAGGTATTCAAATCAACAAAATGACAAGGGTGCCCAAATGTATGCACCTGTCTAATTTGGTTTTGATGCATATTGCACATTTTCTGTTAATCCAATGAACCTCATTTCACTACCAAAATGTTACTGTGTCCTTCAGTTATTTGATAGATCAAAATGAAATTGCTGATCCAAACACCGAATTATTTATAAATGAAAATCATGGAAATTGACAGGGGTGCCTAAACGTTTGCATATGATTGTACCTGTTGCATCAGTAGAGGGCAAATCCTCATGAAACCATTACTGAATTCAACTACTCATCATCTAATAAAAACCATACTAATTTGATTATACTAAATTGCTGAATACAATGTAAATCTTTATTAGCAGTTCATGCAGATCCATTGGTATTATCTCTGGAGCAAATGACATGTTGGTCAGAGCATTGCTCTTAAGTGGCAAGAAAGCGTGTTGTTCTGACTTGTTTTTTATGGCACACGTCCCTGTGACAAACCTGAGGCTATAGGGCAGATTTCTCAGGAAGACTGAGTCAGAATCATGAAGCGTGGAGGAGGGATTACCATGGCAACAGATCAGCATGCCATGGTAACTCATGCAAATGGTTCAAACACAGGGAAAAGGGCATCATAATCTTACCAGCGCAATCAGGGTGGCACCTGCCCCAGCACAGGCAACAATGTACAAGTGGAAAGACAGGTAAAACTGGAACACAAGGAGACATCTCTGGTTAGTGATGCTATACTGTGGATCTTACAGTGTTTCAGCTGTTGTCCCAGTGATAATATGTTTTAGTACTCCTTTCACCTTCCCAAATAACAAAATCAAAATTAATTATGTACAAAATTTGTTGTATTTTTTAGTTATTACACATATATTTTTGCCAACTGTATTGTCTATTGCAGTGCAATAGATATAGAAGTGCTATGAAGAGGTTCCTTCAATATGCCAGTGATATTAATTTCACTTAATATGTGATATTCATGTGATATTCCTAAAATATTCCTACTAAATGGTATTGTTATGATATGAGGGTTATATGATATTCATATTAGGTTCATGTGGTTTTCCTGATATGAGCTTCATATGTTATTTTTTTATATGAGGATCATGCTATATGCCTATCATAAGGTTCATATGACATGAGGTCTATATGATATTCCTATGACATGATGTTTATATGACATGAGTTCTATATAATATTCCTATGACATGACGTTTATATGACATGAGTTCTATATAATATTCCTATGACATGATGTTTATATGACATGAGTTTTATATAATATTCCTATGACATGATGTTTATATGACATGAGTTCTATATAATATTCCTATCACATGAGCTTCATGTAAACGGGACCCTTCTTACCTCACTCGTACTGCAGATATCCCCTAGTGTGGATCCACAGGCTCTACCAGGCGTGGCGTTCCATGGGATAACACCTTAAAGAGAACGAACAAGAGAGATCAGCAAATAGATTGGGTTTGCGAAGCATACAGAAAGCATACAGTAACTAGTGCAGTATATCTCCCAAGAAAACCCATGAACCTTACTAGCTAATGTGATAGTAAATGTTAATTGATCCACTCATGACTGTTATTCTGCAAGTCTACCATTAAAATGGACAGATTATTTACTTCATGGTGATAGTGTTTATGTACAATGTTAGTTTACACAGATAATAAGAACAGCTATGCCTGTATTATAGCACACTTGGTATGGGGCCGTCTGCGTCATGGGGCCGTCTGCGTCATGGGGCCGTCTGCGTCATGGGGCCGTCTGCGTCATGGGGCCGTCTGCGTCATGGGGCC
>JACXGM010006229.1:0-15228 GCA_016801145.1 Umbra pygmaea
CCCCTCTCTCTCTCTCTCTCTCTCTCTACTCTCTCGCACTCTCTCTCTCCTGCAGCTCTCATCTCTCATCTCTCTCTCTCTCTTATCTGTATTTCCCTCTCTCCATTTCCCTCTTCACAATTTCTTTTTTGTCTGCTACAGGTGCCTTGTCTGTATTCTTTCCCTCACTCCATCCCCTCTTCTGTCACTCTCTCTCTTCATGCTCTTCATGTCCTCTCAAATGCCTCTGTTCTCTTGTGTGTCTCTGAAGAACAGACAGCAGATAGATGTCCACAGCAGAGAGCCAAAGAGGCCGTTGTTCCCCTCTGTCTGTCTGTTTGTTTAGTGGGATTACCACCAGGTCTTTCAGGCCAGGATTTGTCCCTGTCTCAAATGGCATCCTGTTCTATAAATAGTGCACAATTTTTTCTTACCCGGACCAGTAGGGCTCTGGTCAGAATCGTGTACTACATTGGGAGTAGGGTGTCATTTGGGACACATGCCTTGCCTCAATGAAATGTGGCTCTAGAATGGCCAAGAGGGTGAAAAAGCAGCCAAAGGCACCACAAGATAGCCGCTGACACTGCAGGGCCTTAGTTTGCCTTTAAGTTTGTGGCAGCAGACCTAGATAAATAGTGGGTGATGATTTAAACCATGGGTACTGATGCTCAAGGCATCCCCAGTCCTTACCAGGGTCATTAAATGCATCAGAGGACTTTCATGTTTTGGTATCTTGGAAAGAGACATGGCAGTGATCTCCGTTAGCTCATGCTTTTGCAGTCATTCCATGATCTTCCCCATTCACAACATCAAATTCATTTCAAACAGAGTCGTAAAAAGTACAAAGTCAAAGTACTCGGCTGGGTTCACCACTTTTGGGAAATTCCATAATAAAACCTGAATGACCAGGTAATGGGAGTTGATAACTAGGCAATTTTTGCAAAAATTGGCTTCTCCTCCTAGCTAAATCTTGCAAAAGTATTCATAAAATGGCATGATGTAAGTATGAGCCTTGTTGACAGCATGAGAGCTAAAAAAAAAATCCTACTGCTTAACAAGCACAAAAACATGATGAAACGTTGCCTAACCTCGCCGAGGTTATTCACTTAAAATGTGCTCTTCCTTTTTCTAGCTGAACTTTGAATGCCCATAAGAAGCAAATCAGCACTTGGTTTTGCTTATGTATGGACAAAACAGTAATAATGGGGGTTTTGTGCTTGTGGGGAGAATATAACTTGTTTAATGGCTGGCAGAGGAGGGCTTGTCCAGTCACCTTGACAGTGTGTTGGTTTGCATGTGTGCTTTTCGTGCCTCTACAGTCGTGGGCAAAATTTTGAGAATGCCACAAACACAAATTTTCACAAAGTCTGCTGCCTCAGTGTTGATGATAACAATTTGCATATACTCCGGAATGTCATGAAGAGTGATCAGATAAATTGCAACAAACTTCAAAGTCCTACTACATTTCAGCCCTGCCTCAAAAGGACCAGCTACCATCATGTAATTGATTGTCTCATTAACACACGTGAGAGAGTGTTGACGAGGACAAGGCTGGAGATCACTCTGTCATGCTGATTGAGTTAAAATAACAGACTGGAATTTTTTAAAAGGGGGGTGGTGGTTGAAATCATTGTTCTTCCTCTGTCAACCATGGTTACCTGCAAGGAAACATGTGCCTTCATCATTGCTTTGCACAAAAAGGGTTTCGCAGGCAAGGATATTGCTGCTAGTAAGATTGCACCTAAATCAACAGTGTTGGGTAAAGCTACTTTTCAGTTACATTCCAGTTACATTCCAGTTACATGTTGAGTTCACAAGTTTTGGGAAGTCCCTAAGTAAGACAAAATCATCAGGTAAATTGAGATTTTATCTCAAAGTAACCTGTAAAACAAATAGTAGGAGTAAAGAAAATATTAATCATGGTCACCAGTAAGATATGAACCTCATTTACCTGATCATTTTTTCTTAATTAGGGACTTCCCAAAACTTGTGAACTCAGCAAGTAACTGGAATGTAACTGTACAAGCTACTTTACCCAACACTGTAAATCAACCATTTATCAGATCATCAAGAACTTCAAGGAGAGAGGTTCAATTGTTGTGAAGAAGGTGTCAGGGCATCCAAGAAAGTCCAGCAACCACCAGGACTGTCTCCTATAGTTGATTCAGCTGCGGGATCGGGGCACCACCAGTGCAGAGCTTGATCAGGAATGGCAGCAGGCAGGTGTGACTGCATCTGCACGCGCAGTGAGGAGAAGACTTTGAGTAAGGCCTGGTTTCAAGACAGGCAGCAAAGAAGCCACTTCTCTCCAGAAAATACATCAGGGACCGACTGCTATTCTGCAAAAAGTACAAGGATTGGACTGCTGGGAACCGGGGTAAAATTATTTTCTCTGATGAATCCCCTTTCTGATTTTTTGGGCCATCTGGAAAAGCATCCTGAGACCATTCATGTGTGGGGTTACTTCTCAGCCAAGGGAGTGGGCTCACTCACAATTTTGCCTAAGAACACAGCCATGAATAAAGAATGGTACCAACACATCCTCAGAGAGTTATCACTTTTTGGTTGAGGGACGTTTCTAAGTGGCTCGGGGAACAAAACATCAAACTTTTGGGTCCATGGTCATGAATCTCCCCAGACCTTAATACTTTGGAACTTGTGGTTGATCCTCAAAAGGCAGGTGGAAAAACAAAAAATTACAAATTCTGACAAACTCCAAGTATTGATCATGCAAGAATGGGCTGCAATTATTCAGCATATGGCCCAGATGTTAATTGACATCATGCCAAGGGCGGTTTGCAGAGGTCTTGAAAAAGAAGGGTCAACACTGTAAATATTGACTATTTGCATAAACTTAAAGTAATTGTCAATAAAAGCTTTTGATACTTATAGAATGCTTGTAATTATAATTCAACATAGTAACTACTGACAAAAACATATAAGAACAATGAAGCAGAAAACTTTGTGGAGACAAATACTTGTTACATTCTCAAAGCTTTTGTCCATCACTATAAGCTGTGAACATGCTGGCATGTAACATACAGCTCACAACCTCACATTGAGAGGAATGAAGGAATGGCAGCTTAACAGTGGGCAAAGCAATGAGCCGAAAGGGGTGGGATACTGCCAGTTTCCCCTCTGTGAAAATGAACAGTTGAAGGCTATTGAAGGGGATAATTTCATCTTCGAAAGGAGCCAGGGACCTGACACCGAATGCCAAGAATGCAATCATTTAGAAGTAAATTCCCATACAGAAAAAAATATACATAGTATTTGCTTGAAGGCATTTTAGGGGAAATATAAAAATCTTAATTTTTTAAAACACATTTGTAATGGCTAAATGGCTTCTATTTAAAATGTTTTGGAGGTATGGGTCAAATCTGATAAATAATCAATTAGGAATGATCTTCAAGAAATAGATGATAGATAAGCTATATTCGATAGATACATTCAATAGATTGATTAGACAGACAACGTCCTAACACCCCAACAGTTCTAGGTCCATGCTGCCGATGGCACGGCACACAGGTGAGGCATTAAATAGCCTAATAGCCGCAGACAGGAAGTGCATCCTGTTGCACTCTTTGGCACGGTGTGGTGTAATCAGTCTGCTACTGAAGGTGCTCCTCTGCTTTATAACCATGGCATGCAGAGGGTGTGTGACATTGCCTGATGGCCAGCAGTTTGGCCAGAATCCTTCTCTCTACTACCTTCTCCAGAGTGTCAAGTTAACAGCGCTAGCCTTCCTTATGAAAAGTTTGTCAAGTTTCAGACTTAACAGCTCACATACAGGCCCGCCGTGCAAATGAACAGGCAAGAGAAAGTGGTTGGATACAATACAAACAAACACAGAAGTTAGAACAAGAGTAAAACAAAGGATACAAAACAAGCAATAACAGCAGCTAGGCTACAGTATGTCAAGTGGACACCAATACTGAGTTGATGTGCAGGGTAGCAGTTTGTTGAGGTTTAAGTACATAAAGCTTGAAGCAGAGTGTAAATTACAACAGGATATTTGGAGGGTCTCTTGAGCAATAAAATATTTTATGGGTCTAATATAAAATTCATTTCCTCTGGTAAACTTGAAAAAAAATGTAACACAACAACTCGAGAATTGTTTCATCTAATTATCTGACAAATTGTTCCACTCCAAAAGCTTTTTCAGCATCTTAACAATGTACTGAATACACACTCCAGAAAGAACAACAACATGCTTATTACCAGACTCAAAACAGTGAATGGTGTTAGAGTGCAGTGTGTGTGCATGCATTAATTCAGTAGGGTTTGTGTTAAAAAAAACATATACATTTGTAATCAAAATGATTTAACCCCGATTGCAAATCGGTTCATGGTCAAAATTAACAGAATGTCAGTTGTTTCACAATGAACAAATTCTCAAACAAAAGCAATAGAAATATCTCAACAAATGTTTCAAGTGGTTTCCCCAAATTCAACTGCAAATCCAATTGAATCAATTGTTCAGTCTCAAAATTATTCAACCCCTTTATGGCAAGCATTTTAGCAGGGATGAAACTTTGTTTTTTTTTAAGTGAGGGGGACATTTTTGTAAATATCAGTAAAACAAAATAAATAAATAAGAGCAGATGTAATTAAACTTAGATTTGTTTAGTATATATCAAATCTGAAAATCTTCATTGTAGTAGGGAGTAAAAGGATACATCTAAGATGCACTTATGAAGTTAAAGCATTAATAATTATTATATTTCCTTTTCTCCCCTGTTGCATTAGTCTGGGTTGAGAACGAAGAAATGCTTAATAAATGCGTACAGAGGATTGATAGTATAGACGTTGTTGATATTCCCTATCTGACCTCATAATGATCATTGATCCGTGGGTGTAAACAGCTAAGGAAGAAATACCATAGCGACCCGGGAAACTAAAGCGTTGCCCGCGAGTCAGACAAAGGTGCATAGGCTACCTAGCTTGAACTGTGTCCGTGATAAAGGCTGAAACTTCAGAGCAGGCTGCAACGAGATAACTTACGTTCCCATTAATAACTCCACCGGAGATGTTCTGGGAAATGATTTAGAATGTCTATGACAGAACTTAGTAAATGAATACTATTTAATTCCAGTTAAAGGGCATCAAAGTACAACACTTTTACCGGACACAGAATTACACAATTATACCAAGAATTACATGTCGTTTAAACTTCTAAATGATCTACGATCTAAGCATATCTTATACATTTCAGTCTGTTACAACATTTATTCAACACATTTGCTATGGCACGCACATACGTGTGGCCAGGAGAGTCATTAAAGAAATCTCATCAGTTTAACCTTAAACAAAGACTTATATTTCCTTTCGAGAGGGGACGCCCCCAACTCCCGCTGCATACGAACTACCTATCAGTTCACTGCCTGGAATTGGAGAAAACAAATAGTACATTAGCAATTAGATTTTACATTGCCTGTAACAAAGGACTGGGTTTGAATATCTCCAGAGGGGGAGCTAGCATTTGTCTTCTCCTAGAACCCCGTGGAGACAACATAACCTTTACAAGTAATACTACCAAACTCCCTTTATGGGTGGATCAAAACCAAAATCACATAGGTACATGTTTAAATGTGTGACATACATTGGGGTTTCCCCCTTTCCATGAATCTTAATTCATCCCAGGAGGGATAAGAGGTCAGCTGTTGAAGGAGTCATTATTTGGTCCTATAAACATTTATTTCCCACTACAACATAGCCTAAACATTTTACTTTTTAGTTAGGTATCCTTTGTTCCTTAAATTGATTCTATCCATATTATAAACTATCTCTACCTTCCTGTCCTGGAAAATCTTCTCATTAAGCTATATGTACCATAACATGTTGAAATCACACAAGGTATATTCTGGAATTGTATTTTTTGAAGATCAGACACATTTTTGTAAATAGCTTTTGTATAGGGCAGAAGGGAAACGGTTGAAATGCTGTAACTTATTGTAGAGTCAGAGTTGTAATTAATGTAGTGTAGCCACTCTACCAATTAACCAATACTTTTTTTTATCATTCTCTGAAATGGTTGAATCGCAAAGTTCACTTCAGGTCCAGCAAATAGGGCAGTACCACTTAACTCTACACTCACCTAAAGGATTATTAATTCGGCAGCTCATATTCTTTCAAGGACACCTTCTATTGAGCACATTTCTCCAGTTCTGCAGCAATTGCACTGGCTTCCAGTGAAGTACAGAATTTAATTCAAGATCCTGCTACTTACATATAAGGCACTTCATAATCTTGCACCCCAATACCTTACTCAACTTCTCCATGTTTACAGTCCTTTACGTGCTCTCAGATCTTCTTCTTCAAATTCTTTGGTGTTACCTCGAATTCGACTGACTAGAATGGGTGCCAGAGATCTTTTAGTTATGCTGCCCCACACCTATGGAATTCTGTTCCCCTTGATGTTCGTAATAGTGACTGCTTGTTGACATTTAAAAAGCGTCTAAAGACACATCTTTTTATACAGGCTTTTTAAAATGTGTTTTATTGAGTTTTAATTGCACTGTATTTGTATGTGTGGCTTGTTTGTTGTCATTTGTTTTATTTATATTGCTTGTGAGGTGACCTTGGGTGTTATGAAAGGCGCCATTAAATAAAATGCATTATTATTATTATTATTAGGAACACCATACTAATACTGTGTTTGATCCCCTTTCACCTTCAGAACTGCCTTTAGAAATGTTGGCCCATATTGATAGGATAGCATCTTGCAGTTAATGGAGATTTGTGGGATGCACATCCAGGGCACGAAACTCCCGTTCCAGCACATCCCAAAGATGCTCGATTGGGTTGAGATCTGGTGACTGTGGGGGCCATTTTAGTACAGTGAACACATTGTCATGTATAAGAAACCAATTTGAAATGATTCGAGCTTTGTGACAAGGTGCATTATCCTGCTGGAAGTAGCCGTCAGAGGATGGGTACATGGTGGCCATAAAGGGATGGACATGGTCAGAAACAATGCTCAGGTAGGCTGTGGCATTTAAACAATGTCCAATTGGCACTAAGGGGCCTAAAGTGTGCCAAGAAAACATCCCCCAAACCATTAGTCCACCACCATCAGCCTGCACAGTGGTAACAAGGCATGATGGATCCATGTTCTCATTCTATTTGAGCCAAATTCTGACTCTACCTTCTGAATGTCTCAAAAGAAATCGAGACTCACCAGACCAGACAACATTTTTCCAGTCTTCAACTGTCCAATTTTGATGTGCTCTTGCAAATTGTAGCCTCTTTTTCCTATGTAGTAAAGATGAGTGGTAGCCGGTGGGGTCTTCTGCTGTTGTAGCCCATCCACCTCAAGGTTGTGCATGTTTTGGCTTCACAAATGCTTTGCTGCATACCTCTGTTGTAACGAGTGGTTATTTCAGTCAACGTTGCTCTTCTATCAGCTTGAAGCAGTCGGCCCATTCTCCTCTGACCTCTAGCATCAACAAGGCATTTTCACCCACAGGACTGCCGCATACTGGATGTTGTTCCCTTTTCACACCATTCTTTGTAAACCCTAGAAATGGTTGTGCGTGAAAATCCCAGTAACTGAGCAGATTGTGAAATACACAGACCAGCCCAACAACCACGCCACGCTTAAAATTGCTTAAATCACCTTTCTTTCCCATTCAGACATTCAGTTTGGAGTTTAGGAGATTGTCTTGACCAAGACCACACCCCTAAATGCATTGAAGCAACTGCCATGTGATTGGTTGAGTAGATCATTGCATTAATGAGAAATTTTACAGGTGTTCCTAATAATCCTTTAGGTGGGTGTAATTTGGAACCACATAACTCTAGTACAGCAAAACAATACATATTGTATTTAATTACTATTTCAATAGTAATAAAAGTAAATCTATTTTAGGTTTCATACTATAGTATATTTATAATACGTTATTGAAAATAGAATTTCAGTACATTATAAATATACAGCCAATGTATTATATTTTATAATTTAAATGTCACTAGTAAACCAACTTTAGTGAATACAATTACATTTTATATGTCTTGCATAAAAGAACTGTTACATTATTAAACATCTGAGACATAAGGCTTATTGGTAAAAACACAGTGTTACTCCTAGCAGAAGTGTTCTTATTCACAGCCTTGTAATGTTAATTCAAAAAACTCTCGGATCCTCTGAAAAACATCATTTTTCCTGGCTGTGTCAAGTCCAGGTGTAGCTTGCACTGGTAGATCATCCCTTGGAGGAAGAATAGAAGTGTTGCACAGCAGCTGAAAACTATGTCCATCTGAGTCTGAGTGCTTCTTAGCAAAAAGAACCCCATGCTGCTGAGCATCGAAGCTGTAAAGAAGATGAAATAAAAATGTAAGATATTCAAGCTATTACATTTAACCACCTGTAAATTAAAATATAAAAATGGAAACATACCTGAAGTGTTGGTACTTCTTGATCTGTGGCAGCGATCCATCTGCAGTACAATATGGTGTTGTGTAGTGATAATATAGCGTGTCCCTTTAAGACTTGAGTTCTGCACATGTGCACTTGTATTGTAACATGAGAGTTGAGATAAAAGTTGGAAAAATAAAGACACCTCGAGTTTGGGCTAAAGGTTACCTTCGCCTCTGGTTGAATAGTACTTGCTATTCACAATATATGGAGCCAGTTGTTGTTGCCAGTTGTAGCTTTCAACCACCACTGTGCCATCCTCCAGTCCTTCACCACCCCAGCAATGTCTGACAAAGTGTTAACTCTGGTCTTCCTGAAGCATTGCATGAAGAGGCCAAAGTACCAATCAGGGTCAAACTTAGATTGGCCTGTGATCAGGAAGTGAAGGTCCAGACAATGGTGGAGCTTATGCATGGTCCGCCATGCACAATACCAGAGAACAAACTTGTTCTTGTTTTGTCCACTGCAGTTGTCACAGTTTAGGTCCAAAAGTGTCTCCCCAACTCCATATCTGTTGAATTAATTTAGGTGTAGTGAAACAGCTAATGTAGTTAGCTAGGCTAGCAAGTATCAACAAAATGACATTAGTACTTTTATCCAACATTCTAAAATCCCGAACATAGTTCAAAACATACTGTGGGCAAACTGAAACTACATTAATAAGAAAATAGAACCTACCCATATAAATGGATGAAGAATTCTTGACACGTCATGTATGTAGTTTTCTGTTGTATCTATGAATCACTATACTTTCTTTATTGTTCGCTAGTGTCACCTTATTTACCTTATTGTGTAGAGATTTGGGGCAATAATTACAAAAGTTCATTACACTCACTATTTCTTCTAAAGAAAAAAGCGATACAGATTATTTTTAATACTGGTTACATGGAGCATACACATTCTCTGTTCATACAGTTAGAAGTATTAAAACTGTCAGATCTGGTTAAATTTCAAACAGCACAATTAATGTTTAAAGTAAAAAGTAATCAATTACCATTAAATATTCAAAAAAGGTTCACTCAACGATGTGCGAGTTATAGTTTAAGGGGATTAATTTATTTCAGGACTATAAAGGTGCTAAAGGTGCGTACGACCAAAAAAAGTTTTTTTGTTTCTGTCTGCGGTGTAAAATTATGGAATGGTTTGAATGAGGAACTCAAGCAATGTTCAAGCATGAAAAAGTTTAAAAAGACATACAAAGAAATCATTTTTGTAGGGTACAGAAATTATTGTGTTTGATTGTCATTGTTTATTTATTGGGAGTTCTTGGCCTCTTTCCTTTATTTTATTTAAAGTATTTATTTATTTTGAAAAATTTAAAAATTTCTGACTTTCGTACTTCTGTGTACAAAATGTTGATATGTAAATAGGTAATATTAAGCTGTGATCAAAAGAAAAAACAACATGTACAGTAAGAAATACATATAATTGTGTATAAATAGTTGTAAATCACAGAATATTTGGAAGATTTCAAGGGGAAAGAAAAAGAAAGTAAAAAGAGAAAGAGAAGGGTAAACTAAATAATTACAGATAAAGCATGGAGAAGGGTTGGGATTAAATAAGTATAAACTTCTTCCCACTCCTTTTCGGACATGTTTTTAATTTTTTATTTTTTTTATTATTTTCTGTGTGAACTGTCTGTTCTGTTTACTTTGACATGTTCGAAATAAAAACTAAATCAATCAATCAAATCAATCAATCTGTTAATAGTTTGAACACACTGTTTCAGATGTTTTGTCATCTCACCCATGCTTATGCTAACAGTGTTCAACACCATAAGAATCATTAGGTCTATTTCCCTCTCTGTCAAAGATGCCATTGTTGCTCTTACTGTGTAGTTATATTCCAGAGAGAAGTGTTTTAGTAGACAAGATGCTACATCTTTGTTCTCCTTTCGACTCTCTTCGCACTTACAGTCAAATTCAAAGATTTTCTCCATCTCCTTCTTGTAGTTTACTCAACGGATTCTATAACCTGATAGACTTCTTCTGTTACAACAACACAGTTCATCTCTGTTACTTCACAATCACTATCCAGCAGATGATTAGAGGCAGTAAGGTCTTCTATCATTCCATGCTTAGCATTAGCCAAAACAGTGAGTTCCTCATTGTCTGATTTCGAATCAGATGCCAGAATGCTGTTGTCATCTTCCAAGAACTAATCCAAAACTACTTTTTCCCAGTGATCTGTGTTCACAGCTTGCTATAAATTAAGGGCAGTGATGCTGTTGAGAGCAGTTGCTACTTTTCGGCAGTTCTCTAATGGCTGTGGTTTTCAAATGAACCGCTGTTCAAAGTGCAAATAAATATATACAAAAGAACATGTGAAACAACCAATCAGGGGGATTTCTGAACGGGGACTTCTGTTTCTATTGTTAAATCAAGAGATTATTATTGAACTTGTTTCACGTATCTACAGTATTAGGAAAGTTTTTTTATCTGAAATTAAAAGTTTAAATGTTGATGAATACATTTCTCTAAAAAAACATTTCCACCAAAAATACTTGTTTAGTTAGCTCTGTTGAATGCCTAAATTTAGGTGGCGGGTCACAAATGTTTAAATGTTAGAGAATTTGGTAAAAACACCTGATAGACCCTCTAATAACTTACAATCTGCTTAAAAACATAAGAATATTGGTCTTCAAATCAGTCTTCAATCTTTAACCAAGCTGGTTTCTTCTTGATTGATGCTAGAATAAGTGAGTGAGAAAATAGACCTACTGTATAACCTGTCTAAAAACATCATAGCTGTCTTTAGAGTAGTTCGTCGACACAGAACTCATTGTCAAACTAGCAAATTTTAAGTAGCTTAATAGGCCTTTCTCACAACGAACATTCTCTTGTTTAAAGTGGGTAAACTGATTTCCGGTGTGTAGTAATAGCATCAACAATGGACGTTGAAGTATATTTCCACCGCTTTAACTTTGACAAACATATTGGTTATCTGGTATACATTTTAGATGACGAGTCCATAAAAAATAATGATAATAATAATAAAATGGAGAAGGGCTACAAGTTGAGGTTTAAGATTAGTCTTAGTTTATTTATCATGCTATGGATAGTCTGTAATGCATCTACAGACTATCAAATAGTGTTACCACATTTTCTACCATCATTAAAAAGTGGGGTACTATCATTATCAGCTGAATGAAAATATAGCATTTATTTTCATAAATTTTAGACACACCGAGCACTTCCGCTTGAAAATACAGAGTCCCGTGTCTGCGATCTGAAATTAATTCAATAACATCAGGAAGGTACAACTCCAGTTGTAAGTGCTTCTTTAGCATTACTCAGCTGGAAACTGTAGTCCTCAGGTTTGAAATGTTGCCCACACGCAAACATGGACCTGCGCTTGATTTTAAACGTCTTGCCTTCATCACATTTTTGCTGATGGGAAGTCATGGAATGACAAGGAAGGACATTCAATTTTTTGTTACAACATAGAGGCACACTACAGGCATGTGATCTCCTGCATTATACTTTACCCCAGTATACAAAATACTAGCTTATAATAGTAGCACAAGTTTACCCATCTATGACACCTTCCGTTGCTTTGAATGCAGAAGTATGAGAAAGGTCTATTAGTAATTTAGTAACAGTACTGCACACACCAAAAGCTGTAAGATGTTTGGTCGTTATTTGCCATCAATCTCAGCACTGGGAATAATTCAAACAGGAACTAGCTTGCTACATGAGAGAAAGGAAAGTGTACGTTTTGCTTGCTTTTGCTTACCAACCAGTTTACTGCTTTGCCTCAGGAAAACCTTATGCACAAGCAGTTTCTGTTTTAGCCAAACATACCATATTTTTTTCACAATATTTTTCACTAAATTTTCAAAATGTGGAGGGGACATAGTTAAAGTTCCGCCTGTGAAAGTTCCGCCTAGTGAAAGTTCCGCCTGTGATTTCAAGTATTTATTAGAGCACCATTTTGCTTTTATGACCTGCTGCAAATGAGATGCATAGCCAGACACCAGCCTTTGGCAGTGTTTGACTGTAATGGCATCTTCCAGGAATCCTGCAACCAAGCTTTGGTGGACTTTCCTGTTGGAAGGTCCAATGATGCCCAAGTTTCAGCTTCCTCACAGATGGCATGATGTTTTTACCTAGGATTCCTGATACTTCAATGAATCCATTGTGCCTTCCAGATGGTGCAGGTTTTCTGTGCCAGAAGATGCAAAGCAGCCACCACCATGCTTGACTGTGGGTGGAGTGTTCGGTTCAGCATATTCTTCAGTCCTATTCTTACAGACATATTGGTTATCCATCGTGGCGAAAAGTTCCAGTTTTGTTTCATTGCTCTACAGAACAGAATCCCAAATCCTTTGTGGCTTCTTTATATGATTTTGAGCATATTAGACCTGACATTTATGTTTTTAGGTCAGTAGCGGTGCACATCTTGGTGTTCTGGTATGGATATATTCTGCAATTAGTATGTGCCTTAGTGTGCTCACTGAAACCTCAGTGCCTGTTGCCACCAAGTCTTGCTGTAGGTCTTTTGCAGTCGCTCTAGGGTTCTTTCACAACCTGCCATCTCAGAAATCTGGTTGCAGCCATTAATGGCTTCCTGTTTCTGCCCTGTCCAAGTAGTGTTGCCACTGTTCCCTTAACTATGAACTTGCTTCCAACTGTGTCTCTGGGAAAATTCTTTTTTGTATCCTTTTCCTTGTTTGTGAAGGGCGATGAGCTCTTCACTTCACTTTGCCATGTTTCTGACATGCAGACAAACGTGAAACTCAACAAACCTCTAGCCAGTTCAGGTATTTCATGTGTTCCAGCTCAGGCACACCTGATGCAACTAATAAATCCCTTGATTAGTTGCATCACATGTGCTTTAGACAACACCTGTTTTGCATATTTGTACTGTTGTGAGGGATATTATTCAGGTGGTTGAATCATTTTGAGACTGATGAAGTCATTATGAGTTAAATTTTCAGTTGGCTTTGGGGAAACCACTTGAAGCATTCATTGTCTTGAACTATTTCAATTGATTTGTTCATTGCAAACAGCTGATAGTCTGTACATGTTGATAGTAAACCCAATTTGCAATGGTCGTTGAAAAATGTAGATTACTATAGTCCAGGTAGCTCTTTAGTGATTTCTGTTGTCATGGTATCCCCTCAGGGGAAGCAGCTTTAGGGACTGTTCTCCCCGTCTAGGTATCGTGACAGGTGTTGTGGACTGTGTATAATTTCTCCCTTGTGCATTGTTTTGATTTAGTGTGTGTGAATTCCTGCTCTTTTGTTCAGATGACTTATTCACATGTGTTCAATCATCTCCCTCTTTCATTAGTCAGACACAGCTGCAACTATTTGTCATTATCATGGTATTTAAGTCTTGTTCCAAGTGTTTGTAGTTGTCAGGCATTGTCTTGCTTTAAGTCCTTGTTGTTTGTGTGATATTATTTCTGGAAGATGGTATTCAACATTTGCAAATTGTGGCTGTTTCCTTTATTGGATGTTTTCATCTATTAAAACACTGTTGTCAAGTACTCCTTACAAATTTGTCTCCACTCCTTCACACCCTCATGGATGTTAGAGTAGTGTTTTCTCGTAGTAGAAATAATCACTATGATGAGGTAGTATGAAAAACAGTCTATTACCTTAGTGGCTGAAGTCCTGGGCCCATATTTTTCAAGCTTCTTAGAATTACTCTTAATAACACTGCTAAGACTTGACTTAAGAGTAAGAAAATTCTTGGCTCAAAGCTGCGCTTAAAAGTTAGTTATCAAACATCTCAGTCCTACTTTTAGTAAAGTGTAGGACTAAATCTTAATTGTCAGTCTTAGAGCTGATTCACGACACTTTGCTGTGCCGCAAACGGGATTTTGGATAACGACATAGGAAAGATCCAATCACTGAATTTGCAGTCGCTCTAGGGTTGTACTTGTTTACTTGTGTACTTTTTGAAGAATATTCTCAGATAAATTCACATTCAATGGTGACATTCATAAGAGGAGTTGACATTCAACAAACATTTGACAATAAATAATTTTCAAGAGAATCCATTATGATATACACATTGTAAATTAAAGATCAAAAAAGATTTCCAACACGTTTTCCACTACTTCTCAATTAAATATTTCAAACGAGTGTGCTGTTAACTGACCTACCTATATAGAGCCTAGAGTTAATGATGTAATCATAGCCACCATGGATTCCAAAAGATAACCAAACTGGAGAGAATAAAAACACTGCTTGCTGTAGTTGAATTTCTGAGTGGAGAATATGGAATCTGCGATTCCACTGGCCAATCCCTCTCCACCACATTTTGTGTGATACGATGTGCCCTGTGAACGGATATATTATATATTGCCTATATTAGGATCAAGTGTTCTATAATAATAATAAACTATGAAGCCATTGTGAATAAATAGCTTAGAAAAAAGGCTACCTGTTGTAGTTCATTTGGGCTTCTGTCAGTGGCATATGGAAAGGGGTGAGCAGCCACGAGCAGGTATCCTCTGTCAGCAGAAAGTGCCTTTCAAACTGCTGCTTCGGGCCACTTTCATTCAATATCGCGCGTCATGGGTAGACCCAGGCCATTCGGAACCACATTCAAAATGTTTTAGTCTGCATCAAACTCAACTTGTGCGTTGATGCTATGGTACCTCTTCTTATTCATATAAACATTCTCATCGACGCTGGGAGAATGATCTTTATATAAGTGCCATCCGATGCGCCTACTACTCTTGGGAAGCCGGCTTTTTACATGAATTGTGTTTGCTTTGCATGCAAGTGTCAGTGTGTGCTAATAAAGGATCCTGTACAGTACACTTTTGAAAGTTATGATGTCTTCATATCTGCAGGGTGGCTGTTCTGGGTCTGTAAA
>JACXGM010006229.1:15328-33344 GCA_016801145.1 Umbra pygmaea
TTCTTCAGTTAAACAAAGAGAAAACCGAAGTCATTGCATTTGGAAACAAAGATGAAGTTCTCAAGGTGAACGCATACCTTGATGCTAGGGGTCAAACAACTAAAGATCAAGTCCGGAATCTTGGTGTGATTCTGGAGTCAGACCTTAGCTTCAGTAGTCATGTTAAAGCAATAACTAAATCAGCATATTATCATCTTAAGAATATCTCAAGAATTAGATGCTTTGTTTCCAGACAAGACTTAGAGAAACTTGTTCATGCTTTCATCACCAGCAGGGTTGATTATTGTAATGGCCTCCTCACTGGTCTTCCCAAAAAGACCATAAGACAGCTACAGCTCATACAGAATGCTGCGGCCAGGATTCTAAGCAGAACCAGGAAATATGAACATATCACGCCAGTCCTCAAGTCTCTACACTGGCTCCCAGTCACATTTAGGATAGACTTTAAAGGATTATTACTGGTATATAAATCATTCAATGGCCTAGGACCTAAATACATTGCAGATATGCTCATTGAATATAAACCCAACAGACCACTCAGATCATCAGGATTACTTCAGCTAGAGATACTAAGGATTCAGACAAAATGCGGTGAATCTGCTTTTAGCTACTATGCTAGCCGCAGCTGGAACCAGCTCCTAGAGGAGATCAGATGTGCTCCAACAGTAGTCACCTTTAAATCCAGACTCAATACACATCTGTTTAGCTACGCTTTTACTGAATGAACTCTGTGCTAAGTCCGAACCGATTGCACTATATTTTATATGGTTCGTTCAGTCTCTTTTATTTCTTAAACTGTACTATTTTTCCAACTGTTTCACTTTTATTTTATTGCTTTAATTTTATCTGTTTTAAATGTTTATGTTTTCCTGTTTATGTAAAGCACCTTGAATTGCCATTGTGTATGAAATGTGATATATAAATAAACTTGCCTTGCCTTGCCTTGTAAATGGTCCTGGGGTGACTGACAGCACCCACCAGGGGCCATTCATGCTTTTATGATTGAAATATCCTAACCAGGTGATATGATTAATTACCATAACTTGGTTAACCAACATCGGATGGAAGTATTGAGAATTGCACTGTATTTAGCATAAGTAAGGTTGTAGTTTAAACCAACGCACGTACTGTCCCCAACTTTTAAAATTAATCTACAAGTCTTATATTTTTATCAAAACAAACTCATAATATGTCTCCAACTAAGCTGTGTTGGTTTGTGACTCACTGTGTGTTTGTATACTGAATTCGTGTGCACCAATTTAGTCTTTCAATTATCATCTAATGAGTTTTTTTTCTCATGTGATTGTACTTTTAGATTTTTCTGTATTGTTCCTAGACACAGTCCCTAAACACAGGCTTACTGAATAAGACGCATATTGAAAATTAAGATTGTGTGTAACAGACATTGGTTTGACTTTGAATACTACATCAAAACCTTGGGGTGGCATGTTAACCTAGGGTTTAGAGCTCTGACAACTGCATAAAACGTTGCTAAATCAAATCCCTGAACTTAAACAATGACAATTCTGCCTTTGAGCATTGCCGGTAACCGTAAATCTCCCCAGGATGTTGCTGAAATAACAATGTACTTACCCAGCAAACTAAAGAAAAGGAAACAATTGCTATGCTAGTGTCTTTTATAATTTGGTCGTAAATTATGTTATATAGAATATGGATTTTTATATATAATCCCATGTATAGAGGTGCACCACTTTGGTTGTCATAGAGCAAGGGTATTCAACTCTAACCCTACGGGGTCCGGAGCCTGCTGGTTTGCTGTTCTACCTCAACAATAATTGGACTCACCTGGTGTCCCAGGTCTAAATAAGTCTCAGATTAGACGGTTGCAAGGAAAAAGTGGAGTGGATCTGGCTTCGAGGTCCAGAGTTGAATACCCCTGTCATAGAGGCTGCGCAAACTGGTTAGCAACAAGGTAAAGACAATCTGTCATGTCTGAAGAAAATTAAGCTTTTTGATGACAAGGCTGTTTCAGAGTGCTGTAAATCAACTAATCAATGTATTCAATATTATTGGGGCAAAGCAGGTATTGTTGTCACACTGTCCCAGAGTGGGATGGTGTGGCAGTTGAACTGAGATTTGGACTCATTGTATTTGTTTATTGGTGTTTAAGGCACTGTAGATTAAGTACTGTCTTTTTAAGTTGTGTGTGCACCACTCCCCTGCTTGGCTAGAGCAATGATAGTTATTAGCTCAGGTATTAGCTCAGGCTAGCCTGGGACTTCTGATCTGATTAATGATTATGTGCAGCCGTGACCAATTATCTCTCTATACAGGCTGTACTGACATCCAGGAGCTATGATCTTCAGCAGTAAGTTGTGAAAAGTGTGTTTTGTGGTTTGAGTTATGCATACGTGCTATATATATATATATATATATATATTGTTTTCAGAGTCTATGCCACTGGAAGAGCATAGTAGACAGAATATGTCGTTGTGCCTCCTGTTTAGACAGTTGAGTTATGCGTACGCTCTATATCTGTCCTTCTCTCTAAAATAGCATAGTATCATATATATATTAATTTGTTGTGCACTCACTGCGCTGTGTCACCTGCAACCATGCTGTCTTCTAAACTTCCTGGATGTTACCTATATAAAAGCTACAAACCATCAACTCCTTGTCTGGTCTCACTCTAAATTAGGGAAGAGTTTGTGAAGGGAATATAGTTTTAACTGAGCTGTAATAACTGCTTCCCTGAAGGAAGGACTGAGGTAAACCTACAGTCACAAGTGCGACAAAAGACAGCGACAAAGCGACAGGCTGCCATTCATTTTCAACCCGAGTGGCCGTTTGCCAGAGACAGGCGAAAGGCTTGTCGCTGCCGCGAGCAAGGCGGGGCCAAAATAGACAAGAAGTCTATTTTATGCAAATGCTGAGCGATGCGACAAAGCGACTGCCAATTGGAGTGAAGGCAGGGGGACGTATACGTTGGTTGCTCGAGTCGAAGGAAACAATTCAAGATGGCGGAAACGCATCGGGACATCGTATTTCTGTATATATCTGATATGTTTGGCATTTTATCTCATGTATTTTGTTAATTCTATCAAGAAATACATACTTTTAAATAAAAAAACATTATTTTTGTGACTTGATAATACCTCTGAAGTAACTTTTAAGACCTCTTGCAGATACTAGGCAACGGCATGCTAGTATCAATATGGAAACGCCCACCGAGTGAGTGTGTGTCGCTGTCTTTTGTCGCTCGTGTGACTGTAGCGTTACACTTTTGGAGTGCTTGCTCGTATCCTGTACCTGACTGTTCCAGAACAAATGCCACAATAGTTCCTTTCAAGGCCTTGTCCAGATTTCTCATTCTCTAATAGAGGAAATGTTATTTCATTTGTAACTGTGCGTTCCCTTTCAGTTAGCCATTTGTTACAACACTATTGGAACATAACAATCACTTGCTTAATCAGTGGACAGTGAAACCGATGGTGGCGTCTTACTCTGAGCATGCAGTCTTCTATGTTGAGGCAAAGTATGGAGGCTACCTATTACCCATTCCTTTCCCAGCAAACTAGAAACTATGAGCAAGGCTGGGAGCCATGACCTAAAGTGCAATTAAAACTCCTAAACATGTGAGGTAAACCAGAGGCAGCGTCAGACCGAGCTCAGCAGGGGGGCATCTATTTTATATGGGCACATTTTTACATGGTTTTAAAGGCTCTAATTAGCAATGTTAGTGTTGCACTATTTGTGTTCCATAATATCATAATATTCTGTAGCACAATTATTGTAGTTATTATCTGCATGCGTGAGAAACAGAGCGCACTCTCCACTCAATCAATCAATCCAGTCAGGGCTAGAAGTGATGCTGCTCATGTCAAAGTTATGTCGCACTTCAGAGTCAGACTTTTCAGCTAAACTTCTAGCTAGCTAACTGCTGTGGCTGGTAAATTTTCTTGTGTAGTAGATGACAAAATTAGACAGGAGAAAGTTAAAAACTGTACTTAGGAATTTGGGTTTATTACTATAGGCGAGTGATGCGTAGTAACGGGTTTTATGGAGGTGCTTATTAGTACACTACTGTCATTGCCTCCTACTGGGAAGGAAAAAGGAGAAGCAGTTTTATTCATATGTACTAGGTAGCCAACGTTTTCTTAACGCAATACTTATTTCAAATAGGATAGCAATGTAACGTAATCAAATGACTATTATTGACAATTTAGTGCAGCAGATTAATGGCATATTTCAAGAGAATCGTTCAAATTGGAATACAAGCATGCAATTTGGCACAAATACTCTCTAAGGGTCACTTTTTGGGAAAAAGGCTAATGCCACCCAAAAATCTAACATGGCGGCCATCTTGAAAAAAAGAATTGTGCAGAACTGTGCAATTGCAAATGTGAATAAAAAAGTAAGCAGCCTTGCAGTCGGCCAAGAGCTGATTTCCTGATTCTGGACCGTGATGTATATGTACACCTTCCTGGATATGTTGCCCCCAATACAACACTTGCTGACTGCCCAGCAGGGAGGCATTGGCTACCATTTTTAACAGCCTTTATTATGACTGTTTGGTAATCTGTTTGGTCTTTTCTATACAATTATATATAGGCACCAAGTCCAATCCTTTAATATTTTCTTGTTGAATTCTTTTACAGGCTTTCGATATGGTTTATATGGTTCCAAATGGTGAAAAAATCAAAAATGACTTTGTAGGGTAATTACTCCCCCCGTCCCATATTTGGTAGTGAGAAAGTTGGCAACATACTAACAACCGGCATGAAACATGAAATTGAACTCACAGTTAGTAGAGCTGAAGGTGTCGCTTGTGAGCTGATTGGAACTACCTGAGAACAGCGTCCTTCCATTCTACATAACATTTCTTTCAAGTTCTTCTCAAATGCAAGTTGAAGTAGCCTGGCCTTTCTTGCATGGATCATGTTTCCTCTGTGTTCTGATAACACATTTTTTGGAGTGGAGAACAGATTTTTGCAGGTCACAGTAGGCACCAAATACCAAGACCAATTGGAGTGCCGTCAACACAGTAGACATCGCTTTAAGTGTTTTGTGATGTTTGGACAATAGTTTCTGAACTGTTTATTTCTCCTCAAAGTCTTCTTCCAATTGGCACTGGAGGAATCGACGTGCGACGCAGAAGCTAGGCTACTCTGACTTCACTATCTCCACTCCAGCTTACTCCAAAATGTTAGATTTTTTTCACATCCAGAAAATATGTATTTTCTGGGTGAAGCGTTTTCAAAAAGTGCAAATAAGAGGGGGAAGGGGGTTTTCCTTACAGAGCCGCTGTGATTTTTATGTTGGCTTTAACATATTTTGCAAATGATTAACTGTGTAAATATATACTTTTATTATTCTTCAATGAAGAATTAAACTCATTATTTTGTAAATTTTATCATAGTTCAATTTGGGGGGCATAAAAGCACATTTTGGGGGGCCACAGTACAAATATCCCACTCAACTCTTCCAACAGTTCCCAAGATCCCACCACAACCTTACGGGCCCTGTCATTTGCCATTTGGATTTTCGCCTGCCAAAGCTTTGTTCGCTCTTCGCTGGCTGCTTGTGGGCGTGTATGTTTAAAATGTTCCAAAAACTTTTCAAAATGCAGGGAGGTGACTACCTCTCATATCTAGCAATATAGTATGACATCAATCCACATTTGTTGATAATTACAAACAGCCTCAGACAATTTTACACATGACACTTTCTTTATGTGAGTGTCACTGTATTTTAACAGTGATTAAACACATTGTATGTCTGGAAATCCAAACACTTTTATTATTAATTTCCCGTCAGTGCTGGTTGTAGATAACGATTGTATGGTAACTTTTCAAATAGATGATGCAGACAGTAGGAACAGACACAACGTTTCTGATTGGCTGTCGCCCAACCCTGACTAGCAAAAATTTTCATTAAATAGGATTGGTCCTATCTTTCGGCGCTTCTCACCGCTGTCCCCGGGGACACAGCAACTCACTACTCTATCTCACTGGAGGCTTTGCATTGCCAAATATACCACACTGCCCCGCGCGCAATGTCACGTGACCCAATTCAAAATTAATGGGAGGCAAAATTTCGCTAGGCAAAATTCATGTTTGAAGCCCCTAGTCGATAGGGCCCGTTAGGGTGAATGGAGAAACTCTTACTTTTAACAGTCATATGCCAAAGAGATAGGTCTCCACTGTCTTGTGGGATAACCTCTGCTTAAATGTGAACTCAATCCAGAGGTGCTTTGGCAAAGCATGGAATGAGTCAGTTAGAAATGTTCTGTCAAATCTGAACATATTTGGATATTGACACAATTGTTATTATCTTATTCATGATTTTTGCATATTCATGAATTCAGTTGTGAATTTTATTTTCATTACAGTCAATATATAGTTGGTGAATGTAATCATACCATGCATGATCTGACTAAAGGCTTCCGTGTTGGGTGAACAGTGCGAAAAGTATCTGCAGCTCGGGCAACATGTGGTTGGATGAACCAGGTGCACGCCCCTCATCATCCCACAGATCAAGGAGTTGTGGATCTGCTGATAAGGCAGGATTGGAAGGAATTGTGAAGGGAGAAAGAATAAAATAAAAAAAATAAAAATAAACATTCTGCTGCATTTGTCAGTGGTCACATCATCATTAACAAATAAAACTAGTTCCATTGGCAGCCAAACATGCCTTGTTCTTCACAGATGAGGTGGTATGCTTCAGCTCATGTGCAGTTCCTTTCGTTCTGCATACTTTTCTCATCCCATAACTCAGGTCCAAATTGTTCTTTGTTGCATCTGTGCATCAGATTTTGTTCCAGAACTGTACAGGGTTTATTCATGTTTTATTAAAAAACCTAATCTGTTCTTCCTTGTTTTTGAGGCTTACCAATGGATTACATTTAGTTGTAAACCCTCTGTATTTACTTGATTGTTGACTTCGACACAGATACACCTACATCCTTGAGGCTATTCTTGATCTGGCCAAATGCTGTGAAGGGGGTTTCTTCAAAAGGGATACAATTATTCTGTCATCCACCACAATTGTTTTCCATGCTCTACATGGCCTTTTGGTGTTCGTGACTTCACCATCACATTTCTTTTTGGTTTGACCCTACCAAATGTTTTTGCCATTTCTTTGATGGGTGGTTTGATTATTTTTTTGCGTAATTATGGCTTGCTTTATTGGCAGCAGGCTGTAGTACTCGAGTCCGATCTTGGTTTTTCTATGGTCTCGGACTCGCTGGTATTTGGACTCGGACTTGTCTCGTCTCTGCCACCGGTCTTGCCAAATATGGCTTTTGGTCGCGACCGAGTCCAGATGTCTTTTTTATGTTTATAATAATATTGAAGCGAAAGTGAAACACTGCCACCTGATAACCAATCAAACACTAGATTATCTTCGCACTGCACTGCGTTCCCTGCTAACTTTATTTTCATTCATTTTCATTGATTCACACACACTGAAACAAATGAAGATGTCCGCCAATTCTGCCATAATCATATTTGGTTATATAAATCATTAGGAATTAATCAGCACTGGACTTAAAAAGAAACCGGGCAGCATCACCCACTTTCAACCTGTGCTCGAGCAGGTATATCTCCTATAGTCGCTACAAAAGCCAGCACCTCATTTGCCCGCATCTCCTTCTAATTCTCCGCTGCTAATCATTGGAACAAATGACAAAAATCCGAGAAACTCGAGTCCACCGTCCCATACTTTTAAACCATTACTTTAGGATTTACTGACTGACGGCTCCACATGTCTTGTATTCCATTTTCAGTAATGTTCATCAAGTTACCTATAGTATTATTTCTCTTGTACTGCCACTTTACATTCCAAATAATCAACTTCTCTTTTTTAGACCATATTTGCACTGAATGTACATTATTTTTTTATTGAACCGAATACCGTTTATGTGTTACTGTATACTTGAATGTTTGTACTGTGTGTTTAACTTCCTGTCGCCTCTCGCCTTATATTGGCCAGGTCGCGATTGCAACTGAGAACTTGTTCTCAATCAATTCACCTGGTTAAATAAAGGTGAAATAAAATAATTAAAATGCCAAAACAAAACACTTGTAAAACTGAACCTCACCTGCAGATGCTACACTCAAAAAGTTTGTCGATAATTTACTCAGATTTATTTTCTTTCTAGACATTCGTGTTAAAAAAGCTTTTGACGGATACAACCATTTTATTTTTTTAAGCGCAGTGCTGATGAAATCATAAGAACCATTTTTCACAGTATATGAAAAATGGTTCTTGTGATTTTCTCAGCTAATTATAATCTGAAAAAAATAGATTTTGCTCCAGCTCTTTAAGTTAACCAAACTTTAATTGTTTCTGAAAATACATGTCTTTTCTATTAACCTACATCCAAATAACAATATAATACAAAATTGTTTTCAGGGATGGAATAAACCAACCATAGGGGTACACTCTGTAATACTGGTCACTTCTTTTCTACATTACATCTGGAGTGAAGCTTGTCATTTAGTTGCTCAAATACTCAGTACCTAGCAGTGGTAAAAGTAGTGGATTGGTGTTTATATCAGTTCTAACACTGCTATTATGAGGTATCACCACATGTCATTCTTTTTTCTTTAGATTAGATTATAAGATATCAAGGGGAAATGGCTATACTTACACACTGCTTTTGCTTTAAGATCAACAAATAATAACCCAAAAATGATTGTCTTGATACTGTCATAAGATTTTTTTTCTGTCCTGGACTCGGTCTTGACTCGGACTCGACTAGTCCTGGTCTTGGACTTGTCTTGGACTCGACAAAGGTGGTCTTGACTACAGCCCTGATTGGCAGTGACAGCTCTTTGGAGTTCATTTTGATCATTAACAGCAACAGATTCCAAGTGAAAATGCCACACATCTCAGAAGTTCTCCCAAATTATTCAGGAAACTACTTTGAAAACATGAATTACGTTATATGCCAACATATTCAGGGTGTTTTACATTTCAGCTGCACGTTTTGCTATAGGCTGTATTCACCCTTATATTATGTTTCGTTTAGTGGATTCATGCAAGAACATTCCACAAATTCCATACATTCCATAGCATTCAAAATTATATTACAATATTTAAGGTTAGGGTTAAGGTTAGGCATCAGGTTACTAATGGTTAAGGTTAGGCATGACGTTACTGAGGTTACAGTTAGGATTACGGTTAGGGTTAACATTACAAAAAACTGACAATCCCCTATCTGCATCAGGCTTCAATGGAGAACAAAACACACACAAAATGTCAGTCTGGATTTGAACTTGCGACACCGGCATGAGAGTTGCAGATTTATATGCCCATCCAAGATCCCAGACCTCCACCCATAGGAAAATGTATGCTATTTACATGCTACGTCATGATCTTCATATGTTCATATTTATCATTATTCAGTTGATTAAATTTACTTCCCTACGAATGTAATTGACCCTCTCATAAGTTCATATTTCACATATTTCAGTTTTCCAAAATAGTTCCCCCAGAACGTATTTCATGTTATTTTGGGCTCTGAAATCAAGATAGACATTTTAGTTCTAAATTAGCCATGGAACAGCTGAGCAGCCAATTGTCCAATTACATTTGTGGGGGCACAAATAAAAAGAGCACAACGTTAACACAATATGCATGTAAATACCCTCAAATTAATGCAGAAAGTCTGCACTTTGAGCTCACATTGATTATTTAATTTCAACTCCAATATGCTATGGTGGACACCTGAAATAATGATATCTTGGTCAATGTCAAAACATGTATATATTTATTTATATAAATATTTTTATACTGACATGTACGCTCTGCTACTCCTAAGAAGTTAACAGGGAAATAAAAAGTATATGTTTTGGAGGCTAGGGTTCAGAAACATGTTTGGGGTGAAGGCAGCTAAAGTTTTGTACAAGAGGCTCCAAACAAGCATTTATTCCAATGGTTTAAATGGAGCCAAACGTAGGCTGATTAGAACCAGTGGCATGCACCGAGTGGCTATACAGATACAAAGTCTCAATGCCAGAGGATGTGAAAGGATGGAATTTCTCCATCAAATTATATTTGCCAGTGTTACTTTTAAAATAGAGGATGCACTTCCCTGCACTTGTTGTATTATTAGAGGGTTGATGAACTAGCTTTGAAAGATAACAATTCATCAAAACATAAAATGCCTGTCAATTATGTGCATAGGGTCCCCTAACAGGGCATGACCTACCAGACTGAATAGTTGCGATGACATTTAGCAGCAAGCCATCCACAAATGGAGTCAAATGAAGAAATAATGCTTTTCTGCCCCGAATGACAAAAGACATTGAATAATAAATTATAGATTTGAACCTGATCATGAACAATTACCTTCTTTTAAATTCAAATGAGCCTGTTTGGTGTAGCGTTTTAAGCTCCCAGATCACACGTGCCCCTTGGCGAAGACGGAATGAGATGGCTTGGCTTACAGTTCCTGCCCTTCCTCCTAGCCTCTCCTTCCTACTGTCCTGTCAAAAAATATACCCCCATACAATACTGTGAAACAAATATGTTAGCTTCTTAAATTCTCAAGCTTGGTTCAGCTTACCTGGTAGAATGGGACCAGTGAATAGTTACTAAACTCAACAAAAAAAAATGGACAGGCTGGCTTAACCACTTATGGAATTCAAAATATTTGGAATTGTATTGAATCTAGGTACCCTGGGTGGAGCCTATACAGCTGTGTGTCTTCACACATTAGGGTAGCAAGCCGGGCGACCACCTTCTGATGTAAGTAAGTCACGACACAGCTAGTCTCCTAATTAGCCACCATGGGTCAATAGCTAGTTCCAGGGTGCCACAGCATCACGCTGCACATTTGGTGCATGTGTGATGCTAATGTATGAGTCACTAGTCTTTAAACACAATTCTAATTTACCTTTTCAGTCTTTATAGGCCACTGTATTCAGTGTCTTCCGAATTAAGGGTATTGGAACTTTATGTTGGAATAATGATTAGGCCTCCTCGCAGGGCAAGGCGGAGAGGAGACGAAGGGAAATCCTGTTTATAATGAGATCATAAACATGGTGCCATGCAGTGCAGCCACAGAAGCTTAGCGTCACAGCCTTAATTAGCTGAATAGGGAAGGAATGTCAACAAACAACTACATGCCCACATTCCTACTCTTCTACACTCATGCAGGTAATTCTACAATATGTTTATATCCTATTTCTTTACAGTAACATGTGCACACACACACATGCAGACATTATGCACACACGGTCATGAAGAGAACAGTTACCTGGCTTTGTTCACAACAGTAAAGGGCAAATGGAACTGTTGTAAATCGATTTTGCAGTGTTATATAATTGCTACGGACAAACAAAAAGGATGATTCGCTCTAAGAAATTGACAAAGTGTGATTTATGCAACTCTCTCTCCTGCCTCACTCTTTGGGTAGCAAATGTGCAGGGGTTAAATTGTGCTAACCCTTGTCTCTTTCGGAAGTGCAGGGAGCACTTTGGCAGCCCCGAAAAATCTAAACAACATAAATCATCTCGATGCGACAATTTTTTCCAGTACCTTTCCTCTGTATTGCTACAGCAGCTCTCATGCTCTGCATCCTACCTCACCATCACCAACGCCCCAGCCTGCTGAATCCTCAGAGAATCACAGACGCTAAGCTGTAGATGCCACGCCTCACTCCCAGACATGTGGAACACCATCTACGCACGCTTCCTGGACAGCAACTATGCGGTTGGCTCACGCACGAGAGCGATTAGTTCAGTGACATGCACCGCTCCCACCTTGGGCAGGGTTCCCTGACTGTCTTACGTGTTCACGGACAGGTTACGGACAGGTTTCGGACAGATAGCGGACATCTCTTTATATCCCAATCAATTGTTCACACCAATCTGGACAAAAATTCAGAATCTGTAGTTAGCCTATTGGTTAAGGCAGAGAGGTAGTATATATTATGTTGCTGGTTCAAATCCCTGAGCCTAGAATGTGGTCTGCCCTTGAGCAAGGCCCTACATTTTATTGTTTACCATTAATAATTGTTGTTGTCATGGCTCTGACCCCACTCTTCAAGGTTGTTTTAGGGAGAGTGGGAACTGCATAAAATATATTTCCATATCACAACAACACACTTGTACAACACTTGAATGTGTGTGTGCAATAGTACAAATGTGTTGGTATGGTCGCATCATTTGAATATATTTTTACCACAGCTCAGCTTTCAACACAGCTTTCATCCCCCCCCTCAGCTCATCATTAACAGCCTTTTTAGACCATGAAAAATAATAAATGAGAGAAAATGTGCCTTATTTTACATAATCATTTACATAACCTTTCAGTTTACATTTCCATGTACTGACAGAAAGCTGAGGACGGTTTGTGGGTTTGAACCTACAGTAGGAATTGTTGCATGCAGGAACTTAACCAGCCCATTATCCCGACATCTTTTCAGAGGCTACATGAAGTAGCCTTTATAAAATGTGTTCAGCTATACAACGCTGAATAATGACAGTAAAGGCTACTTGGCATTTTCTTCTTTCTTGTCCTCTGCCTCAACTCCTGCATGAGGAGACATGGAGGCGTGTCATGTGCTGAGAAACTCATCCAGCTCTAGAAAGAATGAACAGGTATCTCTGCCACTACCGCTCAGTCCATTCTTGTTACAGCTTTTGAGATAATGTCACAGTTTCCACAATGTTCTGTATGTATGTTATTACTTCCAGTTTCCCACCATCTCCTTGCCCGAGTTTCAGTCTCTCCCAGACAATTATTCCATGTACCTCATCAACCTATGGATTGTATTGTTCTGACTTTAACTAATACACCTGATTCTCCTTAAATCATTAGTACTGTACATGTATTTAGTCTCCCTCTGTTTGCTTGTTTTCTGTTGTTTATTGTATGCAGTCAGTGTGTTTCATGTCATGTGTTTTTGCTATGTTGGTTGTTTCTACCTCTAGTGTTGGTCATTTTTTATTAGGTTGGTTTCATTCCAACATTTATTTAAGCCTTATCACAGCCTCATTTGCCATTAAGTTACGTGTTTGCCTCCTGCCTACTTCAACCTTACATTTTCTATGACAGATAAGGATACTCCATATTAGCATAATTCATATTGTCACCGGCTAGATGTGTAGCTTGTGGTTGTTGTCATCAAATCGCAACTTAAAGATGCCTTTCATGAAATAAGGCAATATTTATGCCTATTTAGGCGTCTGGGTTCTGAATAATGTTAATATACTGTGTGTGCTGTCGGTCTAAAACGAATTCCCGCTCTGTACGTTTTTTTCTCAGAAGTGTCTAGGTTCGTATTTTCTGTGTGTAGAGGTTTTCCCCGCTCTGCATCCTCCTTCGTAATCACTGTACAGCTCTGGTTTTGACAGTCTATGTCATGATGGTCGTGGGTTCAGGCCCTACGAATGGGTTCTTTGTCTTTCCTCAGACCACCTGCGTGAAGCAGCACAAAATTTGAATAGCGCTGCCCAGGATTTGGGTAAGATAAGTCAAATAGGTCTATCCTAATACGTCGATCTCCAGCGACTCCTTGTTTTCAGGGCCTGTGGATTCATTTTTTGAAGGATAGTCTGTGAAAGTAATCATCCTGTCCGTCTAAAGGCTTCCGTGTTGGGTGAACAGTGCGAAAGGAATTGGCGGCTCGGGCAACATGTGGTTGGATGTACCAGATGCACGCCCCTCATCATCCCACAGATCTGTACAAGGAGTTGTGGAGCTGCTGAAAAGGCAGCATTAGAGAGGGAATTGGGAAGGGAGGAAAATCTGGAGAAAAACAAAGAGTATGGCTATCATAGCAGCCAGAAACACTGTTGTGTTTCAAGATAACTGCTGTAAGACAATGATTCTACTTAGATTTTGCATATAATGTAAACATATAGGACAATTCATATAACATTACTCCTTTCACAAGGAAGCCTTGAGTTGATACATGAGTGAGAGGTTTGACATTCATCAACTATACAACCAACCAACAAGTATCCATGTCCCAAACGTCCACCATGGGCTGCGCAATTCCAATTTGCTCCATCCCATTGTTAGCATCCAGGCATTGTCAGCTAAGTATGGATAAGCCCAGAATTGGGACCAATACTCAGTAACAGTATCTATATATTTGAGTCCCTAGAACAGGTAATAACAACGGGTAATAATAAGTCTGTCTATCAATGAAAGATTGATGTAGAACACTGCTGCTTCCTACTTCTCCCACTCAATCCTCCAAGCTCCTTGGAAACCTGGGCCTGTCCCTTTTCTGTGTTCTTTCCTGAACAAGCCCAGCTTTAGCCAGGAGCTTTCTGCAGGCACTCCACTGCACTAAATGTTCACAACACGCTCTCCTGTGCCCAGAAATACTAAGATCCTTATTGATTGATTCAATGAGGCTGTTGAATAGTGTGAAATTATTTGTAACAAAAAAGAAACTGAAGCCACGGGGCAACTTCAGACATCAAACTGTTCGGAGTAAATTGTCACTTTACTGAGCTCTTAACAATAACTGAACTGTGAAAACATTATTGATTCAAGCAATCTTGTAATACTGTTAAGAAAATACATACTCAAGTAAACAAAACAAAAAATAAATGTTTCCTGTTTGTGTCATAATGACAATTAAAAGCATATTAATGGAATAGTTATATAGAGCAATATAATACCAACTTTTTTAAGCATTTTATTGATGGGAGTTGGCTTGCTCCTTGTTCACTGAAAAGAGATTTAGGGCTTTACTTCTTTACCCTCAACCAACCCCATGTCATCCTCTCTTATTCTGTGATTGATATAGTCACACATGGGCTTATTCTATGTATACAGATTATGCATGATTGCAGTTATGACACTGAGAGAATATATTATAGTGAATGTGTTTTCTAAGATGACCAGTCTTTCTGATGTAGTAATTAATAAGAATTGGTTTTTGATCAACTTGTCTGGTGAAATAATGCTAAGGTAAAAAATACAAAAATGAACATGAGGGAAATCATATAAAAACGAGTGCCTTAAGTAAGTTTTTTAAATTTACTTCAGGGAATAATGTAACTAATCGTGATGCTTTTTTTCTTTTGGCAGTCCTCCATTATTTACATCTGGTGTAAGATCCTAATGTAATTATTGAATAATGATGCGCAAATAAGACTGTAAAAAAGCCTAAATACATATACTCAGCTGTACTGTATCTCAAGAAAATGTTCTAAGTAATCCACTTGCTCAAAATAGCTGAAAACCTACCGTAGCTGAACATATGCTTGACTGGTTCTGGAGATCCAGGAAAATTATGCTAATATTTTGAATATTGTCTATCAACTGCAACTTTCTAGTGGGCGAACTGATACAGTATTTATGGTTTCAGCCCAGGAGCAATGTACCTCCCCCAGAGATCATCATATACAAATTAATTTCTGCAATCAACTGTAACACCTATTCCCTTCTTCGATACATAGACTAGAGCTTATATCACACTGAGAAACATCCAGGAATGTGCTGTATGGACATCCCACTTCCTCCTATACAAAGACTCCCAGCCCCAAGATCCTATTGAAATGGAATGGCAGGAATTGTCTTACTGTGTCTTGGAGAGATATACGTACATCTGAGCGTGTCCTTGAGTGTAAGGAAAAGAGACAACGAAGCAATGCAATGCAGTTGAAATTATGTGCAAGTAAATACTTTGAGAATGATTTCAGAAAATGACAGAAAATTGTCAAACTGCAATTGCAAGTGTCGGCAGTATCTATTTAAAATGGAATTCATTGTAAATAGATTGTTTGTGTGTGCGGGCGTGCATGCTAACTCATTGCCTGGCCATGGCTTCATTTGTTTCGTTTAATTTAAATCACATTACTTGGCCACAAATTATTTTGTCATAGCAAATGTGTTTGAGTAACAAATGAGTCAGAAAATAGACCATGCACTTTATTTCCTTTGAGGCTACTCGTGTACAAAATACTACAATACATGCAAATTCCGATAACATGACATCCATAGTAAAGAATTGCCCACTGTAGTTTTGGTAAACACTGATAACTGCTGATTCAAATGATCTGTTCTTTGACTGTGTAAATACACCAATACAAAAGTGGCTTATTAACAACTTCAGTAAGATGATTCAAATCTAACTCAGCTCAAAATCTTGAACGATATGCAGTTACAAAATGACAATGGGATAAAACAAGGCAAACACTGTAAAATGTTTAAGTTTGGCTTTTCAAATCTCTGATTGTTTCTTTAATTATGTGGTATTGCCGTCGCCCAAAGGCTTCCACAGATATCGACATGGCAGCCATTTGTGTTAGGGGGCTGCTTGAGGCTGAACAGATATTTGTATTTCCACCCTTTCCAATCTCTGGAGAAATATACACAGTTTTCAGACTCCCAGCCTACTGAGTCGGCCCGGGCAGCCTGACGGAGGTCGTCTGTCTTCACAAGAGTACAAAGCCTGATGAACCTTGTGAAAAGGCTGATGGCAAGATTTACATGTGTGTAAATGTGTGGCTGAAGTTCAAGTTTTCAGTGTGAAGTTTATTGTCACATGTACAGCAGACTGCAGGTGTAATTGCATGTACAGTGAAAATTTGTGCCCTGGTTACAACATCGACAATGCAATAAAAATAACAATAATAACAACTGAAAGATGTGCAAAAGAAAATCGACATAATCTGTATCAATAGTAACATTATATAAGAAGGTACCAGAAAACAGGTCTAGTATATATAAGTACATGTAAACAGTAAGCAGAGACCGCAGGATGGTACTTGATGATCAAGGTGCAATAGGAATTATCTAAAGTGACTGTGAGATTATATATAAATATCTATATACAGTTGTATGCAAAAGTTTATATCCATGATTTTCATTTATAAATAATTTGGTGTTTGGATCAGCAGTTTCATTTTGATTTATCAAATAACTGAAGGACACAGTAATATTTCGGTAGTGAAATTAGGTTCATTGGATTAACAGAAAATGTGCATCAAAATGAAATTAGACAGCTGCATAAATTTGGGCACCTTTGTCATTTTGAATACATGTAACAACCTAGCACTGATTAATTGGAACACAAAATTGGTTTGGAGATCTCATTATGTATTGAACTTCATAGACAGGTGCATCCATTTACGAGAAAGGGTATTTAAGGTGGCCAATTGCAAGTTGTTGTTCTCTTTGACTCTCCTCTGAAAAGTGGCAACATGGGGATCTCAAAACCACTCTCAAATGACCTGAAAACAAAGATAGTGTCCACTGATAGCGTCCACTGTGAGAAACATAGTGAGGAAATGGAAGTCCACAGGCACAGTTCTTGTTAAGGCCAGATGTGGCAGGCCAAGCAAAATATCAAAACAGATTTAATGGTCCAAAATTAAGTTACTTGATGCTTTATAGACCACTTATTCATCATTGACTAATTATTACAAACATCAGTTGCAACTTTATAATAACCATTCCAATAATTCATATAGATGGTTTGCAAACCGTTTATTTAGTAATTGTAAAGTATTGTAAACATCAGTCATAACTTTAAAATGGCCAACTAGATAACGTGTATCGATGGTTCAGAAAGTATTTATTAACCTTTCAGCAATGTATTATAATCGTCAGTTGCAACTTTATAATAACCATCCAGACAATATGTATATACGGATTACAAACCAAATACTAACCACTGACAGATAATTTATAATCTAAGTGTTTCTAATCCATTTAGCCATGTATTATAATAATCAATTGCAACTTTATAATAACTATATAGGCCAGCAGAATAGAGCCCTGTATTACACTACTGGTTTGTTTCTAAAGTTAAGCAGGGCCGGGCCTGGGGTGCGTTTCCCGTACAACGATGCAACTCGGTGGTTTAACCACCATAGTACAATGCATCTTTAAAGAAATCAACTAGCTAGTCACTACTGTTTCCCGAAACCATGGTACCTGTGTCGCAGATCCATGGTTTGAACCACATTGGTTGGAGCTGTCGTTATGACGTTCTTCTTCTTCTTCTTCGACCTAATGGCGGACTGGTGCTATGAGCACATATCGCCACCTGCTGTAAAGGTTGGTTATTTTCTCTTTT
>JACXGM010006230.1:0-33297 GCA_016801145.1 Umbra pygmaea
GAGTGAGACTGCTGCCTGCTGAACAGAGGGTCGCAGGAAGAAGGATCTGAAGTGTCGGTGTTTCGGCTACAAAAACCCGCCGAACTGATCCGAAACCAGCCCAATTTATATCCACCCGCCCAAAGCCATTTTTGCCCGCAAAAAACAATGCAAAACCGCCCAATTGGGCGGGAAACCGCCCAATCTGGCAACCCTGGTCTCGTTCACATGACATGTTTTAAGTTGCGTTAGATAGCCAATCGCAGGTGACTATGTCGTTACACGCAAGTATGCTAAATGATTATTGGCTCAAAGACGCTTTTGGAACCGAAATTTGGCATCGAAAGATAAATAATTTTTCGATACTCGATAGTATTGGAGTATTTCGGTCGGTGCCATAAAAGTATCGATGTTCGGTGCCCAGCCCTAGTGACATGGCAGGATTTGACTTATCTAACCAAAATCCCGGGTAGTGCTATGCCATTTGCGCTGCCTCGTGCAGGAGACCCGGGGAAAGTCAGAGAACACATAGTCAGGCTTGAACCCAATGAAGCCTATTTGATGACAATTGCAGCTTAAACTCTCACAAAAATGTTAATGCTACCATACATTAAATTATTCCAAAATAATCACTGAGAATTTCAGACATGCTGAGAATTTCAGACATGCTGAATTTACTCTAACACTGCACTTGGGTAGGCTAAAATGCTGCTGCTGCCAAGATAGCAATAATTAATAGTACACCTAAATGAAAGAATTGAAATAGTTTTTTTTGGGCTATAATTCAATGTGACATAGTTGTCCTGCAAGGCCAAAACTTAGCCTATGTTTACCTTTTAAACATTGATATACTCTATCATATGTGTAAGTTGCCATTTATAATTTATGTTATACTGAGTAAAGATATATATTTCTTCTGAAGTGATTCAATTGAATCAAATGTAGCCAAGTAAAAGGGTCTTAGAGCAGATAGGGAGGAAGAGAATTTCTGTCTTGTCAAGGTTGAGTTTAGGATAGTGGGCTGACATCCAAAATATGGGAGATGGGTCTCACTACCTGGGGTTTCAGAAAGAGGGAATAAGAAAAGCAGACGAGTGTCATGTGCATGTCAAAGAGGGTCATGTGAGTATATAACAAAGTCAAATGACTTAGTGAATAGACAGAAGTGGAGAAAGCATAGAACTATGCCGTGGGGGACACCAGTAATCAACCCCCATAGAGCAGCCCCAGATCCTCTCCATATCATCCAATATGAGTGGCCTTCTATGTACAGTAGGTGTAATACATTTTTTTGCAGAGACCCGAAATCAACAGGACAATCTGATATTCACAGTGTCAAAGGCAGTGGATAGATTTAAGATGATTAAAACTAAGAAAAGACAGACAGTTTTGGCAGACTGGAGGAGCTCCATGACATACAGACGACTCAGTCTCAGTGATCCATCTTGAAGCATGAGTGGTTAGGGTCACTCTTTCTCGCTCTCTCTCCCTCTCTCTCACTGACACACAAGCGCACACACACACACACAGAAAATGCAAAATGCTACAAATGTGCTGGTCTGTGGCAAGAGCATGTGAGAAATAGCCCTTTGGATAGAGCTCAAAGAAATATCAATCACAGTAAACAAATGCTGTTTAAATTTACCCGGCTACTCTTAAAAGGCTGTGATGGTAAATTAAAGGAATATCTAATGCCAGCATGTTTGGCCTTTTCATCAATTCTGCATAAATATATATGAGGAAAAGAGAAACATACAACAGGCTAATAGAAACGAATGAACTACTCAACCATTTATTTGCCATGAGAGATATGCTTCCTCTTATTGGAAAGGGCATTCGCTATCTGCAGTATTGATAATACTTTTCAAATTTCATCTGCTTTTGTTTGCATTCTGTGGTGCCTGTTTAAACACACTGGGAATTATAATACATCCAAATATTATCTCCCAGTTGTTCGAGGTTGAACATATCACTTTATCACAAAAACGATTCCAATTCTTCGGCGGCATTATAGCTTTACCGTTAGAGCCTAGCTATCGGCTGGTGACCGCTACCCAGCCAAATTGCACTGGGCTGTCCACATGTACCTTGTGCAGGCACGTGCACAGGTAGGGCTCAACCTGTGCAGAGCACATGCCCTTTTTGTCCAAAGTGCCCTTTTTTTGGATGGTGGTGTTTTTTTCTTCTTCAATAAATCAATGCTATTTGTCACCCTTTACGTCTTTCTGTCTGTTTTACAAATATTTAGCCAATGGAATTTCTAAAAAAGAGCTTGTGTAAATCTTGTTCGCTCCTAAAACTGCCAGTAAACCTGAACTCCGCCCCCTCTATCTTGACTGAATGCACTACAGTCTTATACAATCTATGACTACAGTTCCCCAGCAGCCGCACATCAGCAGGCAGCTGATCGAAGTTTTGTAAAGGTAAACAAAGATCTTGATGTTTGAATAAGTACTAAACACTATGTCTATAAAGGCAATATTTTACTTATTTGATGTCTGACTGAGACGTGGGACGAGAGACGTCTAGCATTTGCCATCTAGCTATTGCCAATATACAGCCTACACTTAAATAACCTGTGCATACACATTTCATCTTTTGTAAATTGCGATTTTGGCCAAATGTATTTTACAACAGGAAAAACTGAGCACCCATATAGCTACAACAATCTAGTTTGTAACCTGTTGATGAAAATGTAATGTGATGCCACCGCGCCGTTTTAAATACACATTTGCACACATTTGCTGGTCTAAAACCCGTAACTGCATTTGAGTTTGATCTTTGTAAAAAAGTAATACAACAACATATAATTTTTTTTTACCATCGGGAAATCATAAGCGCAGGTGTGCCCCCACGCTGTTTCGTAATGGAACTTACACAAAGCGACGAGTGATATTCGTCGCCATAGGTAACATATTTCTTTTTTGATTTGTGATGGCTGATACGCTTAATTTATTAACATTTAATCATGTTATGGTAATAATCTTAAATAATGGTTAATTCAAGGCTGTTAATATGCACATATTAGCTTTCTAGTCTAGCTAATTTTTCTATTTACAGTATAATATTCTGTACTGTCGGCTCGTCTTCACATGTATAAATGTTGTACAGTAATGTTGTAGTACTAAAAACACATTACAGAATCAGATCACTGTGAAATCATTATATTTTATCATGAAGAATGTAATTCTTTTTTTGATCCAACAGCAAAAACAATATTATGGTGAAATAATTTTACAATTTAAAATAACTGTTTTCTATTTGAATATATTTTAATATGTAGTTTTTTTCTGTGATCAAAGCTGAATTTTCTGCATTATTGCTCCAGTTAAGTATTCTTCAGTGTCACGTGATCATTCAGAAATCATTCTAATATGCTTTTCACTGCAACTGTACTTTTCACAGTATTATATATATTTTTTAATTGCTGGCTTATTTTAGGGAAAGTGTAGTGAATAAGAGACCAGTGGATCAGTAATAAATGTCTTCAAGCACATGGCAAACAGAAGGTTTCTGTTATAATTAGGTTGAATGATGCCCTGAAACCCTGTATATCTATACTATTATTATGGCTGTTATAAATAGTGAGTATATTATTTATATATATAAGGAGGGGGTGCCCTCTTTCCAGTTTCAACACGTGCCCCTCAAAAGGTCTGTGCACGGCCCTGACCTTGTGGGTTTACTGTATTCTTTGTGTGCCTTTGTGTCTACTTGTGTGATCCCATGCAAATGTGGACTGTATTAATAAACATGCACTTGTGAATATTGTATTAAAATATATATTTTTAATTGTACTGATATTTAACCAGGCAATTTGACTAAGAACCAATTTTTACATGCAGCAGTGTTGCAATTGTCACGTTCAATCGTCTAAAGCACACCTCATTTGTTGTGTAGAGGAGACTGTCCTATAGTTAAAATGAATGTTACAGGTATAGAAAGTAGTGAGTTTTAGTAAGTGAATTATAGTGAGGGTATGCATGCAAAATATTTCTCCATTTGGGACAGTGCAGGTAACACTTTTAGGTTGGAAATAGCACTAGACCAATAAATCCATAGTAACATTCGTAATAGATCGCCACACTTTGAAAAGAACTTTAAGAAAATACACTAGACCTAAATACATTTCTTCCTGACCTCACTGAGCACCATTGTATCTTGTTCCTCCTGAGGCCATTTGTATATTTTACCACAAATACATCTACAAAATATGGTATGGGCAGGGTGGCAGAAGGCCTCTTTTCAAAGACATTAAAGCCAGTGACTTCTTAACTAGCTGCTATGGCTGAAGTGTGGTGTGGCTACTTTCAACCAGCGCTCCTTATGAATGTCTGCCCGCCTGCCGTGCCCCTCACTGGGAACTACCATGCCCGTTTGTTTGGGACTTCTGGCACCTATAAGCAGAAGTCACAGAGCCAAGAGCGACAGTTCTCCCTGAGCCGCACCGTGACAGAGCATCCTCTTATGAAAGCTTGGGGAATCAGTTTCGCGTGATCGCTCCTCATAGCCTCCTAGTCCTCCGGAGAGAGAAAGGTCTACCCACGTAGAAATCATAGGACAGATATCATGAAACATAGCTTGTCATGCATGGCAACTGTGACAATTGAACTATGAGCACCCTTCATAGCAAGTGGATTCCTTAGTGCCCCAACCCTGTTCTTGGTTATGAAAAGCTTCCGCCGGCTTTTGGTGAAGTCGTTGCGAGCATTGTAACACAGCCTGTATGAATAGTTTGAAAACTGTATAAACACAACAGCTCAGTAAAGCTGTAGTAAATCCCAACATCCATTAATCTTAGAAACATTTCCAAATGGCACATGACCCACCACAAGAACAAGCCCTGGGATCTCTGTGTTTACTCACCAGAGCCTTCATACCGCTGAGGCCATCATTTTCACCAGCTGGGGCCTTATATCATCTACCATAACACAGTTTATGTGTATGTATGTGTGTGTGTGTCTGTCCATTGTCTTGTGCCTTGTGTTACACTAGTGCTGTGTGTGCGTACGTGCATGTGAGTGCATATTCAAAGTGGATTTAAAAGGAAAATTGTTTAATGATTTCTGGGAAAACGATAAATTGGGATCCCAAATAAAGGCCATTATTGGAATGTGATTACAGCCCAATTGAATTAGTGTATAATGACTGTTTCTATATATCATTACATTGCAACATTATACAGCATTATTCTATGCTCTCTGCCTGGTTTTAAGTGACAAACATTGCTAATCTGAAAGGTATTTCAGTTAAATCTGAGATGGTAGGGTCAATGGGTTCCACTTAAGGGTCCTAAACTTCAAGTGTACCAGATGTACCATGACCAATCTTTGAGGAAATGATTAGCAGTGCACAAGGCATGGCCTCTTTCAAAATTCACATCTTTTTCCCACCATTTGCCTGTATATCAGAAGTAGATCTATTTTTCTACTAATTGCAATTTCACATACTGCTTTCAATATAGAAGATTAAGTAATATATGATTACCTATGCAAACCAACTTCTCTTCCGGACACTACCAAAGGAAAGGATGAGTACTCGTAGACATCTACTGTAGTCGTAATTAGGGAAACGTGACGAAAAGGAATGAGTGGTGTGCTCTGTAAGTGCTTCCATCTTAAGCTTAATCAGATAATAATGTAAACTAACTCGTCTTAGAAAATTCTAAATAGTTGTTGTTGTTTTTTCTCTGTTCAGCAATATGCATTAGTTAAATATGGAATAATATATGATGATCTCTCCAACAGGTGGATGCTTTTTGATACATCTGCTTTTGATATTCTCGATGAAATCAATCATGGTGAAAAAAAAATGTGTTATGGGAGCAAGTCATTTTGATGGGTGAATTGGTGGGGGCGGTACACCATAAAGAGCTGGTATTGTGAGTAATTTCTTGTTTAATTCATAAATAATTTTGACCATATGAATATGCAAATTAGTTGTTATTTTCTTTAATTATTGTTCAATTATTGAAATAACAACATAAAGGGTCATGTTGGATCTAAAAACATTGGCATATGTTATGGTGTCATGAAAGAAATGTATGTGTGCTTTATTATAAGTAAAAAATGTGTTCAGTTGATGAGTCTCCTACTACGACTGTTTCTAAAAGGATAGCGAGTGGCAGTTGGTCTTACTGTAATAAAGCCCAAAACAATAGTGTCCAAGGGCACAGTTGACAAGGGCACAGAGTTCACAAAGAAACGGTGAATGAGTTTTTGCTTGCAACACTCTCTGAATAGTACCTGTGGACAGTGAACAGTTTGCCAACCTCCGCTCATTTCTATGCACACAAGTGTAACAAATGCTATCGTCTTCGAAGGAAGACTGTTCTTCACCGAGGCCTCCTGGGATTCGTCAGCATTCACCATCCATCAACCGTGGCATCCGTGACAATCGTCCAGATGTCTTAGCTGGGAAATGACAGCGAGGATTGGAGTGTCCCTCGCTTGATGAGTGCTGGGCATCTCGTGAGCAGTGGATGCCGAAGTAAGTGTGTTGTTTGTAGTGACGCACCGGAAGAGTCCGTGGTTCTGAGAATGGGAGGTCACGTGTTGCGTTACAGCACCCGTCCCCCGAGAGACAGCCAGTGTGAAGGTTTGTCTAGGCCACCATTACCCGGTAAAGACACTGATGTGGAACTAACGTCGTCCAATTTGCTATTGTGTTGCCGTACGGTGTTTGTTGTAAACATGACATAAATATTCTAGTGCCAGCTGCTATTGAAACATTCACCTTTCCATTTGCAGGAAGACACTTAATTGGCACTGCACTCAAGAGCCCCTTAACCTTAGGACCACTGCCAACTTTCTTAAGGTGAACTACTCAGCACAACATTTTGTCATTATAGTCAATGTACTTCTTCATTTGTAGCGGTGGCAGGCACAGACCCAGCAGTGTTTCAGGCTGTTCAGAAGTGTCAGGCTGTTTTCTTAGGAGCCATGGAAGGGCATGCTGCACCAATCAGACTGCTGATTGACTCTATTGGCTAATTAAGGCTCATTTGGAGCCACCTCCTGACACCTGTGTGCCCTTCAGGACCAGTGGGAGAGCCCGCACCTCTGCAGGGTCGGGGGGCGTAGACGCTGTTAAACTGCAACAACCAAGACAAAGATTCTGCTTTGTCCGAATACTGCTGCGTATATACATTCAAATGTTTACAATGCATTAAGAACAAGAAAATATATCGGCCCCTGAGTAAGTAAGTAAAAACTATGTAAGTAAGTAATAACATGATTTGAGCTAAATCAGCATAGTCCAAAGTTATAGAAAGGTATGTCTGAGACATACAACACATTATAGAATGTAATGTGAGAACGACAGGGCCCTATTACAAGTGTATGTCTGATATACAGCTCAGACACTATAAGCACTTTGTAATCAGGGTGCTCAGCCAACATTATCTTTAAAAGCACGTTTGTGTTCCTCTCCTTAAAATCTCCCCACTGTATCAATGGCTTGGCCTGTGAAGATAATGCATATTTCAAAAGCAACAACAACACAAAACAAAATAGGCAAATAAACAGTGAGTTCTGTAAACCTCCTGCATCGGGGATAAGGCCAAAATATATTTAGGAAAAATTATCACTGACATAACATGCACCCGCGTGCTGTTTACACTGTGCACGCGGAGCAGCTACCCACATCTCCCACAAACAAGATGGGGGGAAAAAAAAGAAAGAAAACAGGAAATATCTTTTGCATATTATTTTAAGTAACTGTTCAAATTTCATTTCAGAATGGTAATCCACAAAACAAATATGTAGCGGCATATTTTAAAAAGGGAGGCTCTGCTTCAATTTCCTATTGTGGCTGCGCGGCGTGTGTTTGCTCTTTGTGTCTGTTTGAATTGATTTGCACAGCTCGGCAGACAGAGGCTGAATGCTCAGACCAGGAATCCATAATTTCATATGATCTGATAGTTCTGCAGTATTAGATTGATTTTTTTTCTCCCCCTCCAATGCCGATGTTAACAAACAAGCTGAGCTACCTGTACTCACTGCGTAACCAAAGCCGAGCAAAAGACTTGTTTCATACTGGCTAAAATATTAACCTGGTAGGATCATAGGAAAGGCAGTCTGCTGTGCAGTTCTGTTGAGATGTTGCCCATGTAATTAGTTGGTCTTCTCTGGTACACAGCTCATCTGACACTGTAACATGTTTGTCAATACAGGTAAGTGTGTGGACAGGCCACAGTAGTTAGTTAGCACTAGCAACAGATGCCTGAAAGGAGGAGTGTCTAAAGAGGAAAACCACACCCACATAAAAGGTAAAGTATATGTTCATCTAACATGCTGTATATATATATATATATATTGCAAAGGTTAATGTTGGAGTCAGTATAAGTCTGACGCTTAAGTTAAAGGTTAAGGTTTGAGTCTGATAAGTGTTATGTTTAGGTTAAAGGTTAAGGATGCAGTTAGTATAAGTTTTATATTTGAGTTAAGGTTGGAGTCATGATAAGGGTTATGTTTAGGTTAAGGGTTAAGGTTGGAGTCCGATAAGTGTTATGTTTAGGTTAAGGGTTAAGGATGCAGTTAGTATAAGTTTTATATTTGAGTTAAGGTTGGAGTCATGATAAGGGTTATGTTTAGGTTAAGGGTTAAGGTTGGAGTCCGATAAGTGTTATGTTTAGGTTAAGGGTTAAGGATGCAGTTAGTATAAGTGTTATATTTGAGTTAAGGTTGGAGTCATGATAAGGGTTATGTTTAGGTTAAGGGTTAAGGTTGGAGTCCGATAAGTGTTATGTTTAGGTTAAGGGTTAAGGATGCAGTTAGTATAAGTGTTATATTTGAGTTAAGGTTGGAGTCATGATGAGGGTTATGTTTAGGTTAAGGGTTAAGATTGCAGTTAGTATAAGTTTTATATTTGAGTTAAGGGTTAAGGTCGGAGTCAGGATAAGTCTGACATTTAAGTTAAGGGTTAAGGGTTAAGGTTGTAGTCCGATAAGTGTTATGTTTAGGTTAAGGGTTAATGTTGCAGTTAGTATAAGTGGTATATTTGAGTGAAGGGTTAAGATTACAGTTAGTATAAGTGTTATATTTGAGTTAAGGTTTAGGTTTGGAGTCATTATAAGGGTTATGTTTAGGTTAAGGGTTAATGTTGCAGTTAGTATAAGTGTTATATTTGAGTTAAGGTTTAGGTTTGGAGTCATTATAAGGGTTAGATGATAATAAAAGGTTACTGATAGTCCATAAAGCATGTGCATATGGACTCTTCAAATAAATGCTTACCAAACAGTGTTACAATGTTGGCCCATTGCAACATACCAGGTGCTAAAAATATCAATACACACTGTAGCGTGCTATAAGTATGCATGCATCAACATTATAATACTTAACACCACATTATAAAAATAGGCCACAAAGCCATAGAAGTAACTACTCAGTGTTTCCAGATGTATATTAAATGTTTTGCTCCATTTACTCTCTTCCAAATGTTATAATTTCTTATTCATTATTATGGCCTTGAAACATGGTAGCAACTGCTATTGTGTTTAGGAGAGTCAGAAATGGAGACATTTGTCCCTGATGCACATCACCAAGCCGTTCGGTTTCATATTGAGTTAGAGCGAGCAGTTCCATACCCACAGGGATGTCAAATATTACGGATAGTTATAATACTGTGCCAAACATGTTTGGATCTCTGTGAAGATTGCAAAACAATGTGTGTCTCCATGTAGTGGCAATCGGTTGCAAATATTTTATCCTTTGTGATTTACCATCAGTTTCATTTGTTAAAGTTCTCCAAAAACTACATTAACAATTAGCATTAGAATGACTGAAGTGTGTAGGAGTTTGTGTAGCAGTCTAAGTTCCCGACTACATTGTAGAGATGCCCTCTCCCGTCTATCTGTGCTCTTCCACTCTGTCTCCCCCTACCTGTCCCCCTTGCTTCTGCTTACTCTTTTCCTATCACTAAATAAAAAAGTCTGGGGTATGCGTGCTATAGTGAACTAAGTTGCTGCATTGCAGGACAAGTTATGTCATGGTAGTTAGTGGTTCGAGCCTGACTCTGGCTTCTTCAACTTTTCCCAGACCTCCAGCACAAGACAGTGCAAATAGGCATTGCACTGCCCGGGTTTTGGGATAGATAAGTCAAATTATCTACCTTGCCACATGCTCCTTGTGCGCAGATCGGGCACCTGTAAGTTCAATCACAGAAGTACACAGCAAAATCAACTCTGAGAGTGTTTATATACTTCCCATTGGCGCTATATGAAAACTGAGAGTGTTAATTTAACACTCTCAGAGTTGATTTAACACAGGTGTTTTTGATGTGTATAGTTGGTGAACGTAATCATCCTGAGCATGACCTGACTAAATGCAGTGCGAAACGAATCGGTCGGCTCAGTGACGTGCTTGGATGAATGTGAGCGCCCCTCACCATCCAGCATTTTTACAACGAGTTGCTGAGCTGCAGACAAGGCCGGGTCAGTGGGAATTGGACCAGGACAACGGGAAGGTAATAAAAATGGAGAAACAAAAAAGAACCATGAATAAATAAAAGAGAATACAAAAATACCACCCAAATAATTAATATATATTTTTCTATTACTGACACAACAGATGGAACCCGATTTTACACTCACATGCAAACAGCATTTCAGTGATGAAAATGTTTTATTTGGGGGGGGAAACTGCTCAAAATTTGGGGTGTAATGTACATGTATACAGTGAATGACTCCCAATGTTGAGCGTAATAAAATCCCAACAATACAACCTAGTAAGAAGTAGCATTAGGTACTGTAGCTTATTGGCTAGCATTGCTTACCTCAACCTTAGTACCTCATTCACAGGCAGTATATTTAAATACAGACATGAACCCTGTAGTGATGGTAACCAGTGGTAAGGTGACTTATTTACCTTTATTTTTGGACACTATAGACTGCAACGTTGTCTACTGTAGGCTGAGAAGTTCACTTTTCTAATTTTCTCCAGAAAGTACACCTTATTGTACCCTCAAATGTTTTTCAATATAATTGTTTTTTCCAAAAAACATTATATTCTTTTAAATAACTCATTAACTTGATAGGTTTGTCTTCCTACTCCACAAACAACCATAACCAGTCAGTATTTGAAATATCTATGTTACAATACCATTTAGCGAAATGAGGAGATTTGTTTGTTCTTTCTCAGTTACACTGCTCACACAACCAGGCATTATTTGCTGGAATCCTAAACATTTAGAGGAGATCAACTCCAACATCCACGATTGAGCCTGTAGGTGCCCAACCTGCCACAAGGGGTCTATATTAATTAGGTGTGTAACAAATCTGATTTTTCTGTGATGAAATAAGGTGGGGGTAACGCCACAACACAGTGGTGTGGGTGAATGTCAGAGTGTCACTCATTGGCCAGCTCACCCTTCCAGACATCTCATTAAATTTTTCTCTTCCATTTTCTTTTTAAGTTTGATTGGTTATAGGAGTACAAGAGTTAACCGAATATGAACTTTTAACAGTGGCATTTTGACAAGGCAGCTACTTTAATACAAAATACCTATGCAGACTTCTTCTAACCTAACATGTGTCTCAGTTGGGATTCGGTTTGATTGGTGTGTTACATTAAGTGGTGTTAAACCTAGGTTGGAGGAGCAGCTTACTTGTAAGGTATCATCTGAAGACACTCACCTCCTCCTTCTCCCGGATCTCCCATCTCCTCACTTAACTCCCTCTCTCCTGTCGTCAGGGAAGCCAAGTTTCAAACACCTGTCACGGATTCGTCGAAATGCTTAGCAGTTGCCGGGCAGGCAATCACCTCGGCGGCAGGACTACGGTAGGAGAGAGAGAAAGAGAAGATTTTAAAACCTGTAAGATCCTCTAAGCGTTCTTTCCTTCAGCGTTGCGGAGGAGAGAGTGAGAAACCCAGGTATTAGCCCCACTGCACTACCTGGAAGCTTCTATTTTAAGCCATTCCTTCAACGCTGTATGTCAGACAAGCCTGAAATCCCTGCTAATACTAGTTACCCCTGAAACATAGATCTCACTGTTTGGCTTGTAGCTTAGACAAGTTATTTTCTACTCCCTTTGAAATAAAAAAAGTAAAGTGTTCTGACACTGACTTTACATTTTGAGCTCATTAAAGCGGAGGATCTGTCTCAATGCTACCTGGATTTTTATACTACAGATAAGCCAAATTAATATGAACTCGCCGGGGCCAGTTTAAACGCTTCTTGTTATCCAGAGCCCTGAGCTCTCACAACTTATCAAGCGGCCACTGATAGCCTTTCAACTACCTGGGTGCATCACTTTAATTAAAACTAGTACCATTCCCTGGGAAACCAGGAGAAATAGAGAGGGAAGGACTCAATAATTCATCAAATGGGGCCTTGCTCTGCCAATGGCAAAGGGAAGCACAGCTAAATGCCCCTAAATATATACATTAAACCATCTGAAAAAGAAAGATGCTTACAGAAACCACAGAAGTCCCCAATGAAGACTATATAGTACAGTATATTCTCTGGGACATGTCACACAGCGTTATATGTTGAGTGTTTTTTTAACATGATGTATATGCCAATGAGCTTTAACAACCTGTATTACTCTTAAAAGTGACACAAAATGAAAATGGATGGGCGCTCTTCTTTTGTGGCATTTGAACACAGATCTTTTTTTTTAAATAGCCCACATACCTTATTGATAATAAAAAGTAGACCCCCCTGCCAACCACATTCCCAATGCAGCACTTAGCGTAAAGGAGAAATGGCCACAGCAGCCATGTAAATCAATCTGAGTTATATTGCTTTAAACTTTGTGCAATATACCCTCAGCTTTCAGAGCTACTAGAATGCACATTTACATACTGTCTACAGCAACACATGCATATGCGTGTGCGCGCACACACACACATATTAAAAAAATCTATTAAGTGTATTTCCTCTTGCCAATGATTTTCTTTTTTTGTCAAAGATAATACAATTCCTTTTTTCTTATTTTCTTACAATACATCATTCAGTTCTGCCTTTTGCCTGCATGAAATTCATTTTCTAATGGAAATATTTGTTTTGTAAATCAAATATGTATTATGCACAGAATGCAAAGCACAAATTAAATTATGTTAATGAAATGAAAGAGATATGAAATGCATATTTCATGGACAAAACATAACCCCAGCGAACAGCCATTTCTTGATAAAATCTTTAAACACAATCTCATTCGGAGAAAGACATATTGCTAAGGCGGCTAGCACCTCATTAAACTGGTCTCCTTTAATATCAGTGCTTAGTATATATAGGATTGTAAATAACCACTGGGGAACGAGGAACCAATAATGAAATACTGTCTTTAATAGCTTGCCATTGATGTCAGCATAAAAAGTGTAGTAGAGGAATATTGGAAATTGGGTGCGCGCACACATATAGTCAAAAGCTGTAAATGATTGCATATTTAAATAGAGCTGACTAAGGCAAAGATGATATAGATATTAGTAATAGGCAGAAAATTATGCTGACCTTACATAATTTGACACAAAAAACCCACACTGTTTTAAATTTTATATTGGTTACACTTAATGAATAATAGATTCTGTGGCTGTTGTTGTGCGGACCATGATGTTAATAAAAGGATAAGAATACGGGGGCCTCTCTGCCCAACTGACTAGCAAATGAACTAGACTGGCTTTTCAGCAGAAATAAACACAACAATAAATAGGAAAGGGAGAGCGAGTAAAGGAGAAAGAGGGAGAGAGAGTGGGTGAAAGAGATGGAGAGAAAGAATGAAAGAGATAGTGGGGAAAGAAAGAAAACTAGAGGGAAAAAAGGGGGCAGGGTTGGGGGGGCATGGGGCTGGTGGGTGGAGTCAGAGTGAAATAGCAGCCCGGCTGATTTGATGCTGATGGGACAGAGGCTTGGAGGGTTTGACCTGGCTTACACTGCCTGATGCTAAATATCTTAATTGTCCCGTAATACGCAATTACCAGCTGTTCCAAATAAAGCAAGGACTTAATTCCAAATATTGTCCAATTGAAAAGGACTCTCCTCAATCCAATCTATAACAATTTGTTCATTGTAGGCGCCTTTTGCATTCACTGTGTTATCACTACTGTTCGTCAACATGGTTTATTTAGCAAATTAATTTGTCTGCCGTTAGGCCTATACAGCTAAAGCATGCCATGTCGCGATGCAAATAAAAATTTAATTTTTCCTCATCTGAGGGAGAAATGTTGAATGCAGTCAATCCAACAGACTGTTGCCATTACTCTTATTGAATTGCGATTTATATTGTGACAAGGACATGGATTTTACAAAACACCTCCCAATGTCATTCAAGTGCTTTATCCTGTAGAAATAATCAGATTAGCCTGTTTTAATTGTGTTTTAGATAATTGTCATTCCATGCCTGTCCAGCCAGAGGGGATAGTGGGCACACGGGCGGAGAGAAGAGAAAGGACGAGCACGAACAATCCTTTTGAAACTTTTGTGGGTGTAATGTTTACTTAGATCAGACTTGTTTTTCCCTTTCTTTACATTACTTATCTTCTTATAATTGTTTAAATTGTATCTTTCTGATTTTCCACTTGCATTGGCAAACAAATGTTTCCAATGCCGATAAAGACTTTTAAATTCAATTTGAAGTAGGAGAGATAGACAGGCAATAATTTGTACCTAATTACACTAGTACAAAAACAAAATAAACAATACATTGGAAAACATGTTACAATAAAGACAACACTTAACCCATGCTTACATTGTCTCATTTCATGCTTCTACTGGCAACACTGAGAGGGTGAGATACATAGATATAGAGCTACATAGACATAGAGATACATTGACATAGAGAGAAATCTAAAGCGAGAGGAAGAAGGAAAAAGAGAGAAGGGGTGAGAATGAGAGCAGAGAAAAAAAACAAGAGAGAGAAAAGGGAAGGTGCTAGTTGGACCTGGGGGAAAATGGGTAATAAATATAGAGGGCCCTAACGTGGGGGGGGCCCTCAAATCTGGGAATAAGGAGAGGAGGTACAGGGCCCAGCATTTTGTGCTCCACCACTGCTAGTTGCTCTGGTTAGGCTAATGCTCAATCTGTGGGGTTTGAAGGGGAGGAGCCAGAACCCTGACAGTAGGTCACCCTCCTAAATCTCTCCTCACCAACCTTGTATTACACACCTACTTTCTCTTCATGTTACATCCCCTCTCTTAATGAGGTGCTGGCTCACCTCCTGGACACACCTCCTCACAGAGTTTGCTCCTCTGGTCTTACGTCTACATTCCATAATGTTGCCCTTTCTTAAAAGTAAAACACATGCCAGAGTTTGGTGTGGTGGGCTCCTAACTCTTGACCACACAGCCCCTGCAATGGGGGATTAAACCCTGGCTTGGTCACTGTCTGGTCCTCTCTATCTCCCTCTACCAGCCTGTCTCCCTAGCCTATGATTGTTACTGCTCTGTCATTTCAAAATTATTTGGAGAAAAAAAAATACCCAGCCCCAAAATGTCAGACACTATAACAGGGTATTTTTAATTTTCTCCCCTCCCAATTGGTCATGTGCAATTCACCCTGAACCAGCCTTGTCAGCAACTCCTCAGAAGTGCAGGATGTTTGAGGGCGCTCACGTGCATCCTCCAAGCACATGTCCCTGAGACATCAGATTCTTTATCACACTGCTTGTTTGACACGGACACCTTTAGTCATCACATGCAAGGAAAGATTACACAGAGACCCGATCTGCACAGAGTTAGGAGATTCCCTACCTTTAATCCCTACACCTGAGCAGCGCTCTACCAATTAGTGCTACCCTGTGTTGGAGCTACAAACACAGTCTCAAATGACATGACCAGCATCAAACCTTAGCCACCATAAAGTAGTTGTCATGGGTATGTAGTCCGTGACAAACTGACGTTAACTGAGGAAAGCAAAATGTGCTGTGGTCCATGATTAAACCTGTACTGTGTAGAATTTGCAGAGTGAAAACAAACCTACTTTCTCTTTCAGTAACAAAAAGCTGTAGAACTCACACCTACTTCATTAGGTGCACCTGTTTAACTGCTCGTTGACTGAAATATCTCCTCAGCCAATCACGTGGCAGCAAGTCAATGCATTTAGGCATGTATACATGGTAAAGACGATCTCCTGAATTTCAAATCAAGCATCAGAATTGGGAAGAAAGGTGATTTAAGTGACTCTGAACGTTGCATGGCTGTTGGTGTCAGACAGGCTGGTTTGAGTACTTCAGAAAGTGTTGATCTGAACTGGGATTTTTTGCACAACCATTTCTAGGGTTTACAGAGAATGGTCAGAAAAAAGAAAATATCCAGTGAGCAATAGTTGTCTGTGCAAACATCTCTGAATGCGCAACATGTCGAACCTTGAAGCAGTTGGGCTACAGCAGCAGAAAACCACACTGGGTGCAAGTCCGGTCAGTAATGGTGTAATTTTGTGGGGGACATTTTCTTTCCCCTTAGTACCAATTGATAATAATAATACATTAAATTCAAAGAAACCCAAGAACACTGAACAGCAATTGTACCAGGAAAATAATAATAATAATAATAATAAACAAAGGGGATAATAAGGGATAGCTAGGTCTGAGGGAGCAGAATGCTATTCTGAGGGATAAGCTAAGCTGAACAAGTGTGTTTTACGTCTGGTTTTGAAGGTGGTGACGGAGTCTGAGTTGCGTGTGGCTGAAGGAAGAGAGTTCCATAGTTTGGAGGCAGCAATGCTGAAAGCCCGGTCCCCCATGGTACAGAGTCTAGTTTTTTGAATGGTTAGAAGTCCAGAATCAGAACAGAGACTTCAAGAGTACGGGAGGGTGTGTGTATAAGGAGGTGGTCAGAGAGATAAGAAGGAGCAAGGCCATGGATGGCCTTATACATGTAGGTGAGGAGCAGCCAGTGAAGGTAGTGCAGTGTGTGGGTGATGTGTTCCCAGGCTTTAGTGCATGTAACTACCCTGGCAGCAGAGTTCTGGACGTACTGAAGCCTATCGAGGGCTTTGGATAGCATTGTTTGAATGCCACAGCCTACCTGAGTTTTGTTGATGACCATGTCCATCCCTTTATGACCACAGTGTACCCATCTTCTAATGGTTACTTCCAGCAGGATAGCGTGCCATGTCATGTCACAAAATTCACATCAACTTAAACTGGTTTCTTGATCATGACAATGAGTTCACTGTACTCAAATGGCCTTCCCGATCACCAGATCTCAGTCCAATCAGGCACCATTGGCATGTGCTGGAACGGTAGATTTGCATTATGGATGTGCAGCTGACCAATCCAAAGCAACTGCGTGATGGAAAAATATTTGAAGAATGTTTCCAGCAACCTCTTGAATATTTGCCAGGAATAATGAAGGCAGTTCTGCATGCAAAAGATCCAACCTGGTTATAAACAAGGTGTACCTAATGAAATGGCCGGTAAGTGTATTTAATGTTGTGGTTAAACAGTGTTTGTCAATGGGAATGCACTGGTCCATTTTTAATATGATTCATGCTTTTGTGTTTAACAAAGCACTGCATAGTGTAGGGCAGTGGTCCTCAAGCCTCTCCTTGGGCCTCCCCTTACAGGCCATGGTTTTGTTTTAACCCTGAAATTACATAACTGATTCAAACAATCAAAGGCTTTATGTGTAGTTGACTAATATAATTAGGTGTGCTCGTTTATGGTTAAAACTAAAACATGGCATGTCTGGAGAGGCCCGAGGAGAGGTTTGAGAACCACTGGTGTAAGGTATCATTATTCCATACACATTGTTTTGTCAGATTTCTATTTTTTATTTCAAGAAATACAGCTTTTACAGGGTGTGTAATCTGGTCACTTAAAATTCTGCAAATAGCACCTTTAAATGACACAAACAGCAATGCCCCCATCTTCATTGATTAAACCCCCAGTCGAGAGAAACGGTTGTGGCTGATCCATGTTCCATAGCAGTTTGCCTTTTTAAAATATGATCAATTGCCATTTTGTTCTATCCTCTCCTACATTAAGTGAAACGTTGTGAGCTATAACAAAGCCATATTGTGATGACTTGACACATCATCTATGAAGAGAGGACAAGGGAGATTAGAACAATGACACAATAAGACTGAATTTTCCAGCTAAATATGCCAACTTCTGCAGTCCAATAAAACACAAAGTTAAAATGGGATCAGGAATAGGCAATTAACACCATACTTCAACTTTCTCTTTGAATCTGGGATACAGGGAGGACTGGATGAGACCAATAGTAAATTCGGTGCTGGAAAGAGGTGACCTTGTTAGGTAATTAACATCTTCCGAGTTTAATTAGAAAGCTAAATCAATTCAAAATAAGTATAAAGGGGGAAGCTGGCTATCAAAAAAGGAAGAAAATGAAGGTAAAGTCTGTTGTAATTGTATGAAAGCCTAAAAAAATGCACCTGTTTCGTGAGTAAATTGCTTCACTCTTAGAAATCCATAGAGGCCCAGCGCTATTCAAAATAGCATCAAGTGTTAAAATAGCTATTTATGTACTTGGTAACATGGGAAGAGAAAAAGAGGAGACAAGAAAACCAAATAATTTTCCTTGTTAGGATTCAAAACAATGCCTCAAACTTTTCAGCTTTAGCGCTTTGTCTCAGTTGGCTCCTCGTTGCCAGCCAAACCCTGTTTTAACCCCCTTTGGTGTCGAGTGAACATATTCAACCCCCCCCATAATCATTTCTTGATGTTTTCATTTTTTCTCTGCTCTTGAATCCCTGAGCCATTATTTGCATGATCTAGTCCAAAAATAAAAGCGTGCTTCTCGTCACGGCGCCGATGACAGCCGAGTGACAGTCGGCGCTGATGAATCATATATTCATCAGAGATTTAATTGAGATTGGGTACATAGGTGGAAGAGTTAACGTAGCGGGAATGGCGCAGCATTTGTAACAATGATTGATGGAATGACACGACCAGGTTGACACTGGCCCTCATGCGGATGTGCGGCAGGGGCCCTCGCCACGCTACCTGTGGCCATCTCTGCCACACGGATGGATCTGCACATTGTTTAGAAGGAGCGAGGACCATCCAATCAACGTGTATGTCTGACATTGAACCAAACAAAACAAAATGAATGCAGAGGGCAATTTTATACTTAAAAAACTTTCACCTGGAACAGAGAAAGTGCCACGACTGTGAGATTCAAGTAGTGTTAATATTAGGTGATGTAGGGCGTAACTTTCAACTTGCGGCCAAAACATTTGAAGGCTTAGCACTCGGAATAGCAGCAAAGCTGGTTTAACAAGGGGAAATATGTACTGTCATGCAGGTGAACAGAGCTAAGGCAGCAAAGAAAATGTGTATTGTTGCTCAAAAGTAGAAAAGAATTAAGAATTAATTAAAAGAAACAGATTATAAACAGACATATTGTTTTACATTGCAGAGTAAAACTCCACTGTCCATTCATCTTTTAAAAATAATTCAATATGTGCTGGTACACGTTGTTTAATTGAATAAGCTTTCCCTATGCAACAACAAATAACACCATACATTTAGCAAAATGAATGTACTAGCTTAGCATACTGCCTCATCTTATGACTTGTTTATTCCAGTTAAAATTCTTGATATATCCTTTGTCTGTCTACCTAATGACAGTCATTCTAAAATAACAAGGATTGGATATGCTCTGGCTGGATTCCAATAGGAACTATTCCTTACTTTGCAATGTGGCCTGTAAACTGGGAGTGTTCGAACATCACTGTTCAACATCACAGGTCAAAACCAGACTAACCAAATAAGACCTAATGATATGTAAGGTATGGTTATAGTTACATTTTACATTTAAAAGGAAGCAACTGATTAACTATCTCTGCCACTGAAAAACAGTCACTTTCGTAAGAGAAATACCACAATAAAATAAAAGATTTCATTTTCCAATGAAAATATGTAAAGTAGGATTTATACCATACAGTATTAAAACATCCGTGAATATGATATTATATTCCTGTAATGTTTTAACAATATAGGTGTTCATTTCTTAGAGTATAAGCATCAAGTGAGATCCATTTACACTAAATGAAAAAATATATATAAAAGTGTTGTTTCTCACTCTACTGTAGGTGTGGCGTATTACTTTATGTTGAAGCAATGAAAACACAGCAGTTACTGTAAGGTCACTAAAATGGGAAATTCTGCAACAGATTCATATATTGAAGACTTTCAATAGTGTTTCTTTTACACTGGTATGGGCGGGACCCACATTCACAGGAAACTGGTGTACATTTTACACGTTCAAAGTTGAATTTACACAATTGATTCTGCTCTGCAGTGCTGGTAAAGGGCTTGTGTCATGTCTATACTGCTCCCTGGTAGACTGAAGCATCCAGCAGGTACGTAAGATGTGGAGGGTCGTGTAATTGCCTACAAGTGATGCTCTAATAACGCGCTTGTAACCTCCAGACCTCTCGAGAGGGCCCTTTCTCTCTCTTTCAAACAAGGAAAAGTATGAGTGAGAGAGAGAGAGAAAACCATGAAAAGACGAGAACAAAACCACTCCACCTTGCATGAGACCCGGTCCGATTGGCAGCGCTTCATCCGGCTGCAATTATATAGACTAATTAGAGTTTCACAATTTTCTTGTTTGAAGTATAAAGAAACGACAATGGAGGGCATGTGAAAAGCTATAATACAGAGCATAACGGCGTAAAAAAAATTCCTGTCTAATCCAGCAAGTACCATGCGTCCCTATGATAACACCGCAGTAGACTACGTCCTTCCTCTTTTTTTTTTTGCCTTTTTTTGCTTTTTTTATTTTATACCATCTGGCCCTCTCATCTCCCACATAAAAAAAGAAAACTAATTCATGTTTCGAGTCATCCGCATGATGAATAGTGTAAGTCCAGGTGCTACCACCAGCGTAAAAAAGGACGAAGGAGGAATTATACATGTATATCATCTCCCATTGTAAACAAGGCCACTTTTAAACTATACCAATAACGAGAGAGACGTTATTCTTTTTACTACAATACCTCCTTCTCCACAATGCAAATAATTTGATATTTAATTTGTTATTCTAAATAGCCTGTGATGCACTAGACAGACAAATGGTGGCAAGAAGATGAGGCAGAGGGGTGGATTTGAAGGATAGAGTCAGGGTAGAGGAGAAAAAAGAGACAGCCTTTTTTTTTACTGCTTCCTCTTTTTTGTATCATATGAAGGTCACAATGCGATGTGATTGTTTGGCTCAGCGGCGGTGAATTATGCCACCCAGACAAGCTTTTAACTCATGTTGCCTTCAGTCTCAGGGAGAGCCGAACAGACCCCCACCTCCCCATGTCTCTCGCTCACTCTCTCCCTCCGTCTATCTTTTTCTCTGCCTCTCTCTCTCAACAGTTTTCTATTGAAGAGGATTCAATCACCATAATGAATCTAAGGCCAGTCGCAATCTTCTCCACAGAAAGAATTCTAAAAGGTTATAGAATTTGTAAAATGAACAGCTCGGAGGAAGTAAATGGCTGTGTGTGTGTGTGCATGTGTGTGTTGGGGGGAAATCAATTATCTCAGGACATGAGGCAGTCATAATATTTAGTGCACATCATTCACTGTCGTCAGGTAGGCTTGTGGGAAGGCAGTGTTTATTTTTTGGGGTCACTCGGTGCTTCTTGAAGGGAGAGGCGACGGGAATTGAGTGTGAGGTGGGCTGGCTCAGCTCCTCCTCCCCTCCTCTTCCTTTGCCAGGCGTGCCGGCCGTGGTGCGTGTGAAGGAGCCGCCCCTCACTGAGACTTAGAATCACATGCTAGATTAGGTTAAATTGTGCACAAACCCTTCAGTGATTCTGCTCAGGAGCTCCGCAGGGAACTGATTCATGCCCTCTCTCGGTCCACCAGGCCACTGTTCGACACCGGCAGACATGTTTGTACTCAAACACACCGAGTTAACAGACACACACATGAACACAAACCAAAGCTGCTTTCTCATCCTTCTACAAATCTTGACTGGCATCAATTTACTGTAGTTTACTACCAATTTAATTTAAACATTTAATTTAAATGTACAATAATTGGTATGAACCTATTCTACTGAGGAGAAATATGTCAACCCAGACCACCAGTGGTCACCACTGGTCGCAGTGAATTCAATACATTCTCACCCCACTGGGACTTTCAGTTTGTTGCATTACCTTGTATGACTGAAATTGATTTGTGATTTCAACAACCTCCACGAAACACTTGGTAATGTCAAAGTGGAGCTAAAATATTTATATAATTTCATTATCAATGAAGAATAAATAAACACTAATATGCCTCAATGCACCCCCCTGAGTCAATAAAGGTTAGAAACACTGTTGGCAGCTAGTATATGTGTGAGTTTATTTAGTAAATCTCTAAAGGCTTTAGAGTCAGAACTGTTACTTGGGCACTCAGAAAGATTCCTTTTGGCATTTCACAAGGAACTATTTTAATGTGCATACAATTAGCTTAATCCTTAATCTGATAGGCTGCCACAACCGAAATATTCACAAGGTACAGTGTCATGAAAATGTATTTAAACCATTAACAATTCGCCCATAATACTGAATTGTAAAGGCTACATTGAAATGCTGTTCGACTTTATATATATTATTACCTTTTTTTTAATACAAAATTGTTGCTCACAGAAGTATTTCACCCCCACACATTAATTTTGGGTAGTGTCACATTTAACTGCATTAACAGCTGCTGTTCTTCCAGTTTACATTTAAGTCATTTAGCTGACACTATTATCCAGAGCAACTTACAGTAAGTACAAGTACATTCCCCTGGAGCAATTTAAGGTAAAGTGCCTTGTCCAAGCACACAACGACATTTGGCACAGTCAGGAATCAAACCGGCAAATTTTGGATGGAAGAGTCCTCCAGGATGTTTAGGTCCATCGAGTGTGGATTTACATTTTTAAATAATGCAAAGAAATTGAAATAGGACTTAGATCAGGACTTTAGCCGGCCCACTTTAGGATGGTCCCAGGCTGGTCACATTTCTGTTCTTGAGCCAATCCATTGTGGTTTTGGGCTCATTCTTGGGATCACTATCCTGCTGAAAGTTAAATTTTTCATGAACTGAGGTTATTTATTTTGAAGGTTAAATCTTTTTTGTTCAATCCACTCATCCTGCAAGGTTAGAACTAATGTTAGTGTTAACATTGTAAAAAACACAACAGACAATCCCTTGTCTAGAGAAACATGTTGAGCGCACCAGAATGGGGAAAAAAAATTCCATGTGGATTTGAACTCACAAACACAAGGGACACAAGTCAGTTACTTAGATGACCATCCACAATCCCTGATCTCTACCCTAGCAAACATTTACGCAATTTAACACTGACTACATCCTGATCAGTGACAGAGATTCAAACGTTCATATTTCACATAATTGCCCCTTTCATACATATTCCAATTAATTGGGTTTTACACTTTAGTTCCCTCCAAATTTAATTCATGAGATTTTGGGCTGGAAATACTATAGATCCCCACCAGACTATGATTCTCGATTTCATACTGCTCTCCTTATGTCTATCTGCCCTTCTGCTTCCTACAGTCTAAATTAAAATAAAATATCCCCCAAAATAATCCATTAAAAAATGTACTGTATATCTTGATCTTATCTCACCAAAAAATATTGTCTTTACAGTAAATGAATCTTGCCTCGTCTCGGCTGGCCTGTTTTCTGCAGAGCTCTTCATATGGTTTACAGGGACACCGTTATCCACTCCCAACCACTGAACGGGTGGTCTCTTTGTGGCTTCTTTTACGCATCTTCCTGCTTTAGCATTTTCTTGGCTCTGCCTGGGTGGTGTGATGCTGTTTCCACTTCCTGATTATTGATCCAACTGTGGATATCAAACACTTGGATATTATTTATTACCCTTCTAATCTATGCATTCTATTAATTTATTTCTAATACTGTACTCTTTGGTCTTCATTTTGCTTTGGATTCACAGTCTGACCCATGATCCTTCAACAGTGGGGTGTTTATTCATAACATTTGAGAGCAACTAATGGTTCACAGGTGGAAGATAGTATGTACTGGAATTGAATCCTCATTAGAGACATTTCTTCAACTGAAAGCTTCAACTGCACAGTGAATGAACACTTAACACATACTGTACCAGCAACATGTTTGTTTCAAATTTTTTATCTTACCAATATTTCCCAACATAAAACCAATGCCTCCTTACATAAATTGATCTGTAGTGTCAGTGTTTTTAAATCAAATATCAAACAAAACACTATTTAAATTACGGTAACCATTTTTAAATCAGTCATAAACAAAATCATTTGTGGCTTGGAAAGCAATGTCTTTTTCAAATGTATACTCATCACAAAACGTTATGCTTTAACCTTTATAAACACTCACCTATGGACAGAATCTTTGTAGACGTTGCCAATGGTGGCTGAAAAATGTGAAATTATTTTCAGTTTTTTGATAGCATCATTGATTCCTTGCACTGATTTCTTGGACAAAAGCAGTGCTTAAACATGGAGCTGAGATTTAAACACAGTTGTAACGTACAGCCCTAGATGGGCTGTGAAGGGACTTTGTTTCTTTTGAGTTGCTCCCCTGTGTGTTATGTTCTGTCTCCCTCATGTGCCCATTCCTTGCATTACGTGTTTTTCTGCTATTCCGGTAAAGTGTCTGTGTAGGTGACGTCATCGTTTATTGTTCCCAGGTGTTCTGTGTTAGCCCTCATTAGTTCTGTATATAGCTTGTGTGTTTCGTGCCTTCCCTTGTCGTCCAATGTATTCCCTGTTACTGTTGCGTGTTATTAGCATATCGTTTTGAAGTAGTATATTCTGTTTAGCCCCTCGTGGCAGTATTTGTTTTCGTAGCATTATTGAAAATAAAATATGTTTGATTGCATCTCCTTCGCGCCTGCCTCTATTCATACACTTTGGAGCACCGTGACAGATTGAACGACCATCATAACGAGACAGCGAAGGATGAGCCAGGACCTTGAGGAAGAATTTTACAGGCTCTCCAGTTATTTTGGATACCCTCCGCCGATGTGGCCTTATGGGGAGTCACTCACCCCAGTGTCTACCGCTACACCAGAGCCAGGGAGTACCCCCATGACATGCGGGAGTATTTGTTTGGGAGGGGCACCAGCTACAGGCTCTCCGCCTTATCCCAGCCAGGAGACGGTACCACCCGTCAGGGGAGTAAACTCAGCATCCAGGTGGGACTCGGATTCCGAACGGTTTTCGTCCGGGGAGGAGGACGGCGAGGAGGAACACTGCTATAAGGAAGAGGAGGACTGGAGTTGTTTTAACGTGTTGTCACGTCGGGCTTTTCGATGGTCCCTGACACAGCCGACGGAACTAGGGCCCCAGCTAGCCTCCACTTCTTCCTGTAGGTCCGTCAAGGCTCCCGAGCCACAGGTTAGCTTACCTAGCTTTCCCAGCTCTGCTAGTTCTTCCAGGTCACAGGCTAGCTGTAGTAGAAACCCTGTAAGCATACAGGCTAACAGGCCCTATAGCGTTCAGGCCAGCTCTCCCATGTTGCAGGCTAGCTCTCAGGTCCAGGGCAGTGGTCCGCATGACAGGGCCCCCCGTCTGAGTACTAGCCCCCCTAGCACACATGTTAGCGGTCAGGCTAGCACCCCCCTTGCTAGCTCCTCCAAAGCCCAGGCTAGTTCCCCTAGCAGAAAGGCTAGTTCCTCTAGCTCTCAGGCTAGACCCCCTAGGGCTCCAGGTATTGCCCCTAGGTCCTCTGTTACTGCCCCTAGGGCTTCTGTTAGTGCGCCTAGTGCTTCTGTTTCTGCCCCTAGGGCTTCTGTTACTGCCCCTAGGGCTTCTGTTACTGCCCCTATGGCTTCTGTTACTGCCCCTAGTGCTCCAGACCCCCTGCCGCCAGGGTTCCCAGACACCCTGCTTGTGACAGGGCTCCCAGACACCCTGTTGTGACAGGGTTCCCAGACACCCTGCTTGTGACAGGGCTCCCAGACACCCTGCTTGTGACAGGGCTCCCAGACACCCTGCTTGTGACAGGGCTCCCAGACACCCTACTTGTGACAGGGCTCCCAGACCCCCTGCCCTCGACCGGGCTCCCAGAAACCCTGCCCGCGACACTGCTCCCTGCCGCCCTGCCCGTGTCAGACCTTCTGCCTGAACTGCCTTTAACCTGGCCGCCTGAACTGCCTTTGCCCAGGCCACCTGAACTGCCTTTGCCCTGGCCGCCTGAACTGCCTTTGCCCTGGCCACCTGAACTGCCTTTGCCCTGGCCACCTGAACTGCCTTTGCCCTGGCCGCCTGAACCGCCTTTGCCCTGGCCCTCTGTCCCCGGGCCGCCCTCTGTCCCTCCTGACCCCGGGCCACCCTCTGTCCCTCCTGACCCCGGGCCCTCTGTCCTTCCTGACCCCGGGCCCTCTGTCCCCCCTGACCCCGGGTTCTCGGTTGCCCTACTCGGTGTGGTGGGCTTTTGAGGGGGGATTCTGTAACGTACAGCCCTGGATGGGCTGTGAAGGGACTTTGTTTCTTTTGAGTTGCTCCTGTGTGTTAGGTTTTGTTTCCCTCAAGTGCCCAGTCATTGCATTACGTGTTTTTCTGTTATTCCGGTTAAGTGTCTGTGTAGGTGACGTCATCGTTAATTGTTCCCAGGTGTTCTCTGTTAGCCCTCATTAGTTATGTATATAGCTTGTGTGTTTTGTGCCTTCCCTTGTCGTTCAATTTATTTCCTGTTACGTGTTCACTGTTGCGTGTTATTAGCATATTGTTTTGAAGTAGTAAATTCTGTTTAGCCCCTCGAGGCAGTATTTGTTTTCGTAGCATTATTGAAAATAAAATATGTTTGATTGCATCTCCTTCGCGCCTGCCTCTATTCATAAACTTTGGAGCACCGTGACAACAGTAGTTTATTTAACCTGACAGAGGGAGACACCAGGACAGAACATTTATTGTACACAATTATTAATTACCTCCAGGTAAAAAAATCCCATCTACAGTGCAAGTAGGTTGCATTTGCTGATTATACTTTGGTACAATCTGGTATAATTATTTTTAGGAAGATTTGACATTTAAACTTCACATCACATTTGCATTTGATAAGCTAATGGGATCTGTAAATATCATATATTGTATGTTCAGACATGTTTGGCTAAGATATTCTATACACATTCTAAGCTACACAACAATTTGGGTATAAAGTTTCAGAAATGGAGGACAAATTAAAATGTGTCTATTATTCTCTCAATTATTTTTTACTATACTATTTTAACCTGCATTTTTATCCACAATTTTTCTTCCCTCCAATTGATCCCTCTAATGGCCTGGCCTTGTCTAATCCACCAATCCCCAGTAAGTGCGGGGATTGTCATAGATCGATCACATGCTTCCTCAATGCATACATAACTATACATCCACGATCAAATTTACAGGCGACCAACCTATACACAGAGTCTGTACAGAGCAACGTGGAAAGGTATTCACATCCGATTACCCACCCACACTCAGAGCTGTAACTGTAGTCAGGGAGTAAAAGGATACAATTAAGATGCACTTATGAAGTTAAAGCATTAATTATTAATATATTTCCTTTTCTCCCCTGTTGCAATAGTCTGAGTTAAGAACGGAGAAATGCTTAATAAATGCGTATAGAGGATTGATAATATAGACGTTGTTGATTTCCTATCTAACTATCTGACCCAATATAGATCATTTATCCGTGTGTGTAAACAGCTACGGAAAGAAATACTAGAGCGACCCGGGAAACTAAAGCGTAGCCCGCGAGTCAGACCCGATAGGCTACCTAGCTTGAATGTGTGGGTGATAAGGGCTGATACTTAGGAGCAGGCCGCAACAAGATAGCTTACTCCACCGGAGATGTTCTGGGAAATTATTTAGAATGACAGACAGAAATTAGTAAAGTGAATAATATTTAATTCCAGTTAAAGGGCATCGAAGTACTTTAACTGGACACAGAATTACACAATACAATACCAAGAATTTTATATGTCGTCTAAAACTACTAAATATGATCTACAATCTAAGCATGTCTTATACGGTTCAGTCAATTTCTCAACACTTATCCAACACATTTACTATGGCGCGCACTGATGTGGGCCAGGAGAATTTGTTAAAGAGATCTCATCTGATTTAACCTTAAAGACTTATATTTCCCCTCAAGAGGGGACGCCCACAACTCCCACTGCATACGAAATAAAGATCAGTTCACTGGCTGGAATTGGAGAACAAAAGAGTACCTTAACAATTAGATTATGCGTCGACTCGGCGGCGCTATCCGGACTGTAACAAAACGACTGGGTTACAAACATTTGACTCTGCTTCACTGTAGAAAGCTAGTATTAATCCCTTCTAGTTGCTCTGTGGAGAAAATCATATAGCACTGCATGTAGTAAAACCAAAAATCCCTTTATGGGATGATCCAGCAAGCCCCAAAGTGATATATCATGATATACAGTATAATGTTGAGATCTCAGCTTCTTGTTTAACTACCCATAGTGGGGGGTTTGGCCCCCCGTTCCTTCCGGGTCTCACTCCGGCAGTCGTCAAGAGTGTGAGAGACTGGTAGTTCTTAGACAGCTGCTATAATCAGTGCTGTGGAACGTATAAAAATCCACTACATAACTATTTACATTTGTCAGTGTCGGATTTCCATGACCAGGACACAAACCCTGTCAACCATTGTTTTAACATTTTAGGTGTATACAATATATGTTACAATACACTGTATATTTTCTATAATGTAAATATAATTGCTGGAATGAAAGTCAGCCTACAAAGTGTTAACTAAAATCCTGTAGCTAGTTAAATGAGATTTACCATCGAACAAATGTGTTCCCTTTGTTTACACCTCACTCGGTCATGCCGTTGCCATGTTCAGACTCATTCTACATACAATATCATTCAAATAATGATAGCTAACTAATGTTACTTTACCTTAAAGTGGAACAATGACAAAATTATATAACTTATCTATGTTCCTAAATAGCTTGAAGTAATTATTTGATGGTCTCCCTCATCAGTCAGCTCTCTCACTCGGGCAGAGCAGCTTTGAGCTAGCACAAGTGTTACAGCATTAGGTTATATGGGTCGGTTCACATGAATCCACACGTTTGTCAAATAACAATCATTTGCATGAAACGCAAATGTTCTTTCACAAAGAAAACCCCAAAATATGGAAGCCCAATCACTTTTGGTAGATTAAATATACATTTTATATGATGTCAGTTAGGCCTCTTCTATGGTTTCAAACGTATATTTTCTGACATCTATGCCGATATGGAAGAAAAACTAGTTTGCATGTTTCTTTCCAGCCCAATGCTCGTTTAGATATCTTAAACTGATATCATCCCTGATTGAATACTATAATGTATTATTGACAGAGCAAAGTGTGAATTTAGAAAAAGAAGTCTGCATTCAGTTTTTATAAGTGGAACATGCCCTTTTAGCAGAGTGAAAGCAGTCTTGGATTTCATCAACTCTCTATGTCCATGTGTCCGTGTGTCTTTTCCTTTTCTGGTGAGAGCATCTGCTGGCGTCGAATCGGACTGCCGCTTCACCCTAAAATTTGTGCTTGTTCCGTTTCATTTTTGATTTATTTTGTATTTCTTTTATTGTGGCTAATTGGCTGCAAAGATGGTCTATAGTTGGATTATATGAAGTTGGATTATACCCTAGGATAGCAAAAATGATACACTGGGATAGCAAAGCTTGCATTTCAGATAGCAATATGGCTTGGCGTGGCCCGTTGACGTGTGTAGCTGAACCACATTGCTGGATTACTTTCACCTGGATTATTATACTATACCTGGATTCTACTCCTTGACTCCCGATTTCATGGTAATTGAAATGTATATCTGATGAACCTTTATGCACAGTATTACACCAGATTCCACTACTAATTGTCCTGCAAGTTTAATCTCCCAGCTACGTCCAGTCCACCACCTGCAAACTGGCTAGCTAGCTCTATGGTTTCCTAAGAAATTGATTCTCTCCCTGATTTGCATTCTGACAACCTGGTCTCCGCCTGTTTGCCATCACCTGGGCCCCAGCCGACAATTCACACTGAGTAATTCCCCACTTTCTCTTTGTTAAGTGATAGTTAGTTTGGGCTAATGATTGGAACAACTTACAAAAATCCCTGAAACTCGAATCGATTGTCCCCATCACTACTTTTAAAGCTTTACTTTCAAATCTACTGACCGACCGCTGCACATGTTGACTCTACCCGCTCTCTTTGCCCGTTTATGCCCTAGGGCACTCAACAAAGCCTTAGCGCATCTTGCACATATTCAACTACACAGCTTTGTATAATTTGCACAATTCCATTTTCAGCCATGTTCATCACATTACCGATTCTAGTGTTATTTCTCTTGTACTGCCACTTTACATTCCAAATAATCTACCTCTCCATTCTAGACCATATTTGCACTGAATGTACAGTATTTTTTATTCTAACCAAATAAATACTGTTTATAAGTGTAACTGTATACTTGAATGTTTGTACTCTGTGTGTAACTTTATGTCGCCTTGCACCTTCTGCCTTATCTTGGCCAGGTCGCGATTGCAAATGAGAACTTGTTCTCAATCGACTAGCCTGGTTAAATAAAGGTGAAATATCTTCTGTATTCCTGCTGTCTGATCACAAGATTAAACATTTTATTTCTCCTCAAACATACCCCACAACACTGACAAGCAGCTTATCTCTTTCCGTAATATCAAAGCTGTTGACCCCTTCCAGCTTTCTGATGCCATCTGCTTTGCACTTCCCCTGGAACATGCCCCCAACACCCCTGAAGATCTGGCTAACCAGTTCAACAGTGCTCTGTTTACCTCCATCAACACTTTGGCACCACTCTGAGCTAAGTAAGTTTCATTAACATTCTCATCACCCTGGTTTTAACCGGAGCACCGTTCGCTGAAGCAGGTTGGCCACCACCTTGAACACCTGGCTAGATCGCCAGGGATCACCATTCACACAGAAGTCTACAAACATTATATATCCACATAGAGAGAAGACTTTAGTGCTGCCAGGTCATCCTACTTCTCCAACATCATCAATAGCTCTAACATCAGGTCACACACCCTGTTCTCAAAGTCAACAAACTACTTCAGCATCGCAATGACACCCCTAGCTCACCCATTCTACCTGCAAACGCCTTTCTTCATTTCTTTTGTTATGTCCCCCAGTCTCAGAATCCATGTTTCTCTGTGCCCTTGTCTGTGTTGCTGTTCTGTTGTGTTTCTGTCCAATTCTGTGTGTTTGTTCTGTGCGTTTTGGTGGTTTTGTGCATTTAGTGAGTTAGTTATTATTTGGGTGAGAGCTTTGTTTGTATGAGTGATAGGCCAATTTAGTGTGATAGTGTTGTTGTATTCAGTATTGTGTTTATTGTCTATTTGTTAATGAACCCTTTTTTGTTCTTTCTTTTCACATGGAGTGAGGAGTAGCTTAGAGCCACTCTGGAGTATACACTTTGCCTGTAGGAAAATCCCTTGTATATGCACACTAGATACACCTGGTTGGGCCACCTCCTGTAAGTTTGGGTAGGGCGCCTTGACCGTGTGCCAGTTAGTTTAGTTTTGTGTGTGGGAGTTAGGACAGGAAAGGGGGTAGGGGTACTTTTGTTAATTTATTTTATTTGGTACCCACCAGTTCTCCTCAACTCCCTAATTTATTTGACCTTGGCTAAATTAAAGCCCATTGTGAAAAAGGTACTTTGTTGTCAGTGTCCTTGCCTGCACCTACGACCCCATACCTCTTTTGCTGGCCACAGGGTGAATTTGGCAGTGGTTTTGAGAACTTTAAAGACAAAATCACACAAATCAATGCATCACTATCTGGTCAGTCTCTGTCTTCCCCCACCCCGACTGATAACTATTTACCCTGTCCACTGGCTGTCATTCAAACTCACCTCTGGGCATTCAACTTCATTGACTCTGCCTATATCTCCTAACTTATACTATTGTCTAAAATGATATCCTGTTCCCTGGATCCCATTCCTGCAGTTCTAATTAAAGCCTGCCTGCCTGCACTATGTCCCTACATCACATGCATTGTCAACCTCTCCCTCACACATGGCACTGTCCCCTCCATCTACAAAACTGCTGTTGTCACTCCCAATTTAAAGAAGCCCAGAATGGATTCCACCATCCTTAATAACTTCTGCCCCATATCCAATTCTTCCTTCCTTGCCAAATCCCTGGAAAGGACTGTTGCCTTTCAACATCAAAACCACCTCTTCAACAATGACCTGTTTGAGCCTCTTCAGTTTGGCTTCCGTCCACTCCACAGTATAGAAGCTGCACTTCTCAAAGTTTTGAATGACCTCCTCGTCTCTGCTGACATTCCTAGATCTGAGTGCCACCTTTGACACAGTGAGCCACCAGATCCTCCTCACCAGGCTTGGGGATCTGGGTGTTGAGGGAACTACATTCTACACCCACTATATCTCCCTCAGTGACCACAAATCACAAATTACTGCAGTCACCCAGGGACGTGACAGTTACAGAAAGTTTCCAATCACAAGAATGCCTGCGACGTGACAGTTACAGAAAGTTTCCAATCACAAGAATGCCTGCGACGTGACAGTTACAGAAAGTTTCCAATCACAATAATGCCTGCGACGTGACAGTTACAGAAAGTTTCCAATCACAATAATGCCTGCGACGTGACAGTTACAGAAAGTTTCCAATCACAATAATGCCTGTGACGTGACAGTTACAGAAAGTTTCCAATAACAATAATTCCTGCGACGTGACAGTCACAGAAAGTTTCCAATCACAATAATGCCTGCGACGTGACAGTTACAGAAAGTTTCCAATCACAATAATGCCTGCGACGTGACAGTTACAGAAAGCTTCCAATCACGATAATGCCTGCAACGTCACAGTTACAGAAAGTTTCCAATCACAATTTCCCAGATGGAACGCAAAAAAAATGTAATTATTGGAAGGAGTTTGAGACAACAAAATCTATGCAAAATCAATCATTTAACTCTGTTGCTGTATTTTAAAATCACCAATGGCCACTTTTTCCTTATATTTCTGCAGTTCAATAAAGTAAAATGAGTAGAAATAGCTTTGATGTGTATGGGAGATTTAATGAGACCATGCCTGATGAGTTTGCTGACCTATCTACTGTAGTGGGAAAATAATGTGTTCACAGGACCAAATATTGACTATCTCCACATTGGGCTGCACAAGGCATGTTTTTGTGTCCAGATAACTATTCTAGTTGGCTGGCCAGAATATTGGAGGTTTCTACAGTAAAGTGTTTGTTTCCCCCACCTGGGGTGGGACAGTTCAATATCATGTAAATGTGTGAGGCCATTCTGTTGTATTGGTATTCGCGCCAGTACGGCGGTTCCACAGGAAACGTATGTTTTACCCCCTTGGAAGGGACATTTCAATTACATGTAAATGTCATGACACTGTTCTATTGTTGATTCC
>JACXGM010006231.1:0-33238 GCA_016801145.1 Umbra pygmaea
ATTTAGTTTTGGTGGGGTTTAAGAGCAGTTGAAGGTTATAGAAGGCATGTTGAATGGAGTCGAAGCTCTTTTGGAGGTTAGTTAATACAGAGTCCAATGAAGGGCCGGATGTGTATAGAATGGTGTCATCTGCATAGAGGTGGATCTGAGAGTCGCCAGCAGCACGAGTGACATCATTAATATACACAGAAAAAAGTGTGTATATAAGTGTCTAATCTTCAAATCTTTACCTCAAAGCCAGATCCACTCAGTTTTGTTATTGATGGTACTCATTTTTTGGTACATATATATTTAGACCTGGTATGCCCGGTGAGTGCAATTATTGATGAATTAGAATATGCCAGCAGGCTCCAGACCGTGGACTTTTATTTTGAAGGCTAGATAAGAAAACCTGACGTATATTTGTTGCTGCCGAGTTTTTGTTGTTGGCGGGATGACACCGGAGCCCGTCTACTACCGAGAGCCTGTTCACTCCACTCCATATTAAGCCCCATTGTAGAAGCCAGGCGTTTTCCCGAGAGTGGAAGTTCTCATAGGCAGTGAAAGAAATGGACACAGCGACGACATAGACTGCGACAAAAGCCCGATTCACACCAGGTCCGGCAAACTGGTTGCATTGCGGCGGAAGTCCATTCATTTCAATAGGAAGCAATGCGCACCGCTGCGGCTAATCTACCGGAACCAGCTAAATGTGGATGCGGTGCGGCGGGTGTGTCGCAAGAGTTGAAATAATCCAACTTTTGCGGTGCTTCGCCGTACGGTGCCAGAACCGGAAGTTGATTTACCTCCGAGAAAGAGCTAATATGTTGCTTTCATCCATGGGTGTATAAGATTGCAAGACAAGCTTTAACAGCTCAGTAGATAGTTTTCGTATTGTCAATTAATACTAAACTGAAAACAGCTCCTGTCAGTCGCCTTGCTGGAGATGGACAGTTGTATGCAATGTTGCCCACCATCTCGTAGATGCGGAAGATTGATTACGATGTTGATTGCAGTGTACAAGTGTGTCTGCATTACGATGCCGTACGGGTTTTTTTTGACTGATCTGGTGTGAATCGGGCTTAAGACCAGTGAAGTCAGAAGCACTTTTCCGGTGACGGCTGAGCGTACTGCGCAGCTGCAGCGCAGCCTCATGCCCAAATCACACCGAATCCGCTAGTTGCGTTGCATATGCATAGTTTTGATGCATAGCCCTTTGCCTCATTTACGCATTGTCTAGTGTTTCACAGCGCATGTAAAATTGGAGGAGAAACTTATATGAGCGGTCGCCGGGTATCCTGCCATTTTTGTTATAACAGCAGATGTCTATAGAGGCATCAATCAAAAACAATATGCTTGGAAGAGGAATTCGAAAGACATTGAATTAGCAGGTCAGTAACTATAAGTGTTGGCTATACCAAATATGTCACCATTTTGAAAAGCTAGCAAGTGTTAGCTAGACACAACATCCGGTTTGATTAACACATTGGTTTTAGCGCACGAGTAGGAAAAATCCAATGCATGCAACACCCCGAACGCACCGCAGCCGCAATCCAACGCATTCCGCTATGCGTCTTTGCATCACTGGCGGACTCCTTCATTGGAAATGACTGGACTTCCGTTGTTACGCATATGCAATGACGGATTCTGTGTGATTTGGGCGTCAAACTGAGTTTGACGACGTATATGTGACGTGAGCAACCTGTTTGAAAGTTGTAACTCTTCAGTTAGTTGTGCCAAGAGAAATCTGAATCATTCCGAATCTTGCCTCTTGCAGAGACAGAGCGTGAGTAGGAGTTGTCCATGAGCGTAGGAGCAGGAGCAAATATTTTGTTCCAATGCTTTTAATGGACTCTCTATGGGCCTCTCCATGACTGTATGCTTCCGTCCATTGTTTGTATTCTCACGCGGGCAGTCTATGGTTGCACTCACATCCATGGGTGCACTGCGAGTGAAGAAGAGGGAGAACCCTTCCGTTTTCACGTGACTTTTTGAAGTTATGGAGATAATGACAAATGCCCTGTGAATAGTAAAAAAATATATATCCACTTGTGTCTCGATAATGCACAGCTTTAACTTGTAACGTTTACATCACGTCGCGCTACATTGCCTTATATTGACGTATAATCATGCTACTTTACATGAACCAAAGCTAAGTAGTAGCCTATGTAGCAGCTACCCCCAATGGGCTAACCACAAACATTTCCGTTAACAGAGCATTTAAGAACCTGGGGGAAAAGTAAAATACTATTACCAGCTGTATTGAAATAAGGGTTGGTAAGGCTCTTTGTAACATGTTTTAATTTATACAATATTTATATGTATAGATATAAAAACAAATATTTCTTGCAACAAATCATAACAAGTCTACAAGAATCATTGAGTGAAGCCACAGTCTATGAAAAGTCAACTGGCTGCATTAAATTGTTCAGTTGTCTTTTAGCTGTGCAAAGTACAGTATACATAATATAAAGTTACTTAATTGTGATTCTAATAATTCTTTTCAAGATGAGGTCCTACCACAAGCCTCCAGACCACAGAGTGAGGGAGATTATGGGGAGCCATCACACAACTAATCAGGTACATAAGGTGGAAAATGTGTTTGGAGAGTTTCTTCAAAAGGGCTATGTGAGTAAAAGTACAATAACGAGAAAGATAGATGATGTGGACAATAGTTTTCCTAATTTAAAAGGTAAATTATAGAACTTATTATAGTACAGAATTATATTATAACATTTCTTTAGGAGACAGTCTCGGCAAGCATTGAGTTAGCTTTATAGTTTGATAGGAGAAAGATAGATCTTGCCTTGATCACATCAATAACAATGGTGAGGGGGATTCATCATTGGTAGCAGTGTTATAATGTGTTATAGCCAAAAAAGATCTTGCTGCCGTGATTACACTAATTTTATAGTTACATGGTGGTATAACTGTACTGTACTATATAACTGTGGGATTGTACTGTAAATTAATATAATAATAATAATGCATTCAACTTAAATAGCGCTTTTCTTCCAAAGAACCCAAAGCACTTTACACAGTGAGGGGGAAAGCCCACCTCATCCACCACCAATGTGTAGCACCCACTTGTGTAATGCACGGCAGCCATTTTGCACCAGAATGCTCCCCACACATCAGCTATCAGGTGGAGAGGTAAGTAGTTACATATGCCAATTAGGAAGTACGGGGATTATTGGGTGGCCACGATTGAAGTGAGAAGCCTGGTTGGTAATTTGGCCATGACACCGAGGTTAAAACCTCTACTCTTACGATAAGTGCCATGGGATTTTTAATGACCACAGAGAGCCAGGACACCCGTTTAACGTCCCATCCGAAAGACGGCACCCTACGCAGGGCAGATGTCCCCATCACTGCCCTGGGGCATTGGGAAAGATCTTTAGACCAGAGGGAAGAGTGCCCCCTAGTGGCCCTCCAACACCACTTCCAGCAGCGCTGGTCTCCCATCTAGGGACTAACCAGGCCCAACCCTGCTTAGCTTTAGAAGCAAACCAGCAGTGCAGTAAAGGGGGCTATGCGGCTGGCTGAATATAGGATTAAAAAGGTTGATCGCTTTTTTGAACTTGTATGAGAAAGTGACTGCGGGGGGGGGTGTCCTTTTTCATGTTAGAGCAATAGCCCCTCCAAATTTTTTTTCACGTCCCTGTCCCACAGCCATTTTTTCCCACAACCCTATGGTCCCACATTTCTAAATTTGTCCCTATGACCCACAGTTCCCACATTTCTAAGATTTGTTTCCAATATTAGGCCCTATGTTCCCACATTTACCTTTCATGAATTTGTATCAGATTTTATCCCCCTTTCTCACGACCTATTATCCAGTAGCAATGGACTACAGATGGAATGTAGCTCTAAGCTAAATTTGGTGCTCCCATCTCTTTCTTTATTGCTAACATTTAATGTAAGTGCACATTAGAGATGCACGGTTTGTGATTACAGCCGCTGACTCCGCGGATAAACCGTGGATAGGGATGGTGTGACAAAAAAAATATTTTCATTAAATCCGGGCGGGTGGCGGTTGAACCAATTAAATAAAAAATATACATATATTGTTAAATATTGTTACCAGCGGATTGCAGGTGGGTGCGGCTTTGAAAATTGGTCAAAAACATTGGGCCGATGGACGGCAGACGAATGATGAGTTTTGTGATGTGGTTGCAGATTAAATAATAGCCCATCTGCGCATGTCTAGTGCACATTGCCCTTTTAAATAAACAAACTAAACTTAATAGCACAGAGGCCTTGCATTGACTAGCTTCTGGTCAGATCTGTTGAATTAAACTGGATTGCATTGCATCAATACCGCTGGAAGGCTTTAATAACATATAGGCACGTTTGAATATTGAAATACATGCTGAACCACCATTGATTTCATATCCCACTTTGGAAATAGCTGGTCTATAACAACAGTGCAGAAAAAAAATAATGACTGTAGTTATTAGTTACTAAAATGCGGTATATACCGTATACATATTTGTACTCATAAGCTCTGCTTCAACCGAAACCCTTTTTGATCAGCCTATTTTATTTTTTCTTGTAATGATTGTGATTATGACGATTTCTGCTGCTACTGCTGATAGAATTAAAATGACTCATTCATTGATTAATTTACTATAAAGTGCTCAAGACCTCATTTTGAAAATGTCATAGAAATGTGGGAACATTGGGCTGTAGGAACATTGGGCTGTGGGAACATAGGGCTGTGGGAACATAGGGCTGTGGGAACATAGGGCTGTGGGAACATAGGGCTGTGGGAATATAGGGCTGTGGGAACATAGGGCTGTGGGAACATTGGGCTGTGGGTGGGAACATAGGGCTGTGGGAACATTGGGCTGTGGGTGGGAATATAGGGCTGTGGGACATAGGGGTTATGACACAATCGTTAGCCTATTTTTTACTAAAACAGCTGCTACGGGGCCATAACGTGAGATACAAGGTAATGGAGCCTTTTATACATTGTCGTGCTTCTTTAGAAATAAACAATGGACAAATAGAGTCTTTAAATGATTCAGATATACAGTTATTCGCTGTCAAAGTGACACCAAAATGAATGGGAGTCTATGGAATGCTAGCAAAAGGTGATGGCTTGTTAGCCTCAGAATCTCCTCATAGGAGGTACGGTTTCCGGATGCTCGCTTACCCCCTTGGATGTTCTCCCCTTATTAGACGTTCTCTGATAACGCTAATATTCATTTCCGCCATTATTAAGGGATGCAAGAAACACTTCTAGCATTCAACATCTGTTGTGCTCTACGGTCTTCTACTGTAGTTTCACAATATTAAGGACATTATTTTATTTATTTATTATTGTTTATGTATTTTTATTATCCTATTGAACAGGACAATAGGAAGCAGATATTATGGAGAATATGTAGTAGGAAACAGAGGAAAAGCACAGATAGAGGCACGTTTTTCAGAGTTGGAAGCTTAGACCGCTACATCAAAATGTGGCACAACAGTGAGGACCATTTGACAGTGACAGACTTACACTCACCGTCCACTTCATTAGGTACACCTTGATAGTACCGGGTTTGCCTTCAGAACGTTCTTTGTGGCATCGATTCAACAAGGTGCTGGAAACATACCTCAGAGACATTGGTCTATATTGACATTGTTGCATCACTGAGTTGCTGCAGATTTGTCGGCTGCAAATCCATGATGGGAATCTCCCATTCAACGATATCCCAAAGATGCTTGACTGGATTAAGCTCTGGTGACTCTGGAGGACATTTGAGTACAGTGAACCCATTGTCATTTTCAAGAAACTAATTTGAGATGATGTGAGCTTTGTGACAGGCTGCATTATCCTGCTGGACAAGGGCGTAAAAACAGGAGGGGACATGCCCCCCCCAATGTTACAGACAGGCAATGTGGTCACCCCCAATATTAAGAACAATTTGTGAAAAATATATAGTGTCTCCCCCAATAAAAAACTTGTTCCTACGCCCTTGCTGCTGGAGGAATATAGCCATTAGAAGATGGGTACACCGTGGTCATAAAGGGATGGACTTGATCAGCAACAATTCTCAGGTAGGTTGCAGCATTTAAACATTGCTCAATTGGTAGTAAGAGGCCCAAAGTCTGCCAAGAAAATATCCCCCACAGCATTACACCACCACCACCATTCTGAACCGTTGATAAAATGCAGGATGGATCCATGCTTTCATGTTGTTTACACCAAATTCTGACCCTAAGATCTGCATGTAGAAGCAGAAATTTATATTTTTATCAGACCAGGCAACCTTTTTTTTAAACTTTCTACTGTCCAATTTTGGTGGGCCCATGTAAATTGTAACCTCAGTTTCCTTTTCTTAGCTGACAGGAGCGGCACCCAGTTTTGTCTGCTGATGCAGCCAATGTGCTTCAAGGTTCGAAGTGTTGTGCGTTCAGATATAGTCTTCTGCATACCTTGGTTGTAACAAGTGTTTTGAGTTACTGTTGCCTTTCAATCAGTTTGAAACATCTGGCCATTCTTCTATTACCTCTGCCATCAACAAGGCATATTCGCCTGGAGAACTGCCGCTCACTGGATATTTTATCTTTCTCTGTAAACCCTAGAGATGGTTGTGAGGGAAAATCCCAGTAGGTCAGCACTTTCTGAAATACTCAAACCAGCCCGTCTAGCACCAGCAAGCATGTCACATTTTAAGTCACTTAAATCACATTTTATCCCTCATTATGATGTCTGGTTTGAACTTAAGCAGATGTTTTGGACCATTTCTACATGCCTAGATGCATTGACTTGCTGCCACATTATTGGCTGATTAGACATTTCCATTAATGAGCAGTTGAACAGGTTTACCTAATGAAGTGGCAGGTGAGTGTAGTTTGAGAGGGCATTCTTTTCAGCATGTATGTACCAGTATTTCCCGTCTAGACTTCCTGGATGAGTGAGCAGCGTGCTAATAATCATAATGACATTGGTTGTGCTTCAGAAAACAGCCGGGACTGCTGGGAATCACTGCGTAAAGCAGGGTCTTGATCAAGAAATTGATAATTGGAAATTAAGGTGAAAAAGGGGTTAAAATAATCACTTTGCTATGCCTGGCCCTGCATTCAAATATGCTATGCCTACTCTGGCTGTTCATACTGCTGCTTTATTTCACCTGGAATCACAGTGCATCCATGATTGCATTTCAGAGAGATGCAGAATGAAAAACATTTGTTGGGAACAATTTTAGATCAAATTTGGTTCATCATATATTTATTCATAACTTATTTGTCAACCTTTGTTCTGGAGAAAAAAAAGCAACATTACAAATCAATGTTGAGCTGGACAACAAATTACGACATGGCACTTTAAAACAAACAAATTCTAGTAAATTCACACAACGAATCAAAATGTACAAAATAATATGCGCAAACAAGAATGCACCTTCAGAATCTGAAAACAAATTAAACACTGTACATAAACATTGCCACATAATCTCCGAATAAAAACAATGCATAAAACCACAACCAATATATACATTATAACATGTCAATAGTTTTTACAGCTTTGCTACTACAAACAAGCTTGTCACTTGCTGTCACTGCACAACAACAAACAATGGCTAATGGATAAGGCTGCTCAAACCTGAATAACAGCTGTTTGGATTATTGTGATCCCAGTTCCAAACAGACTGTAAATAATAAAATGTGTCACAGCATAAGTCACTTTTAGGCTTATATATTACACAGCTGCCTTTTTCCCCAACAACGTATTTCATGCAATTAAGTAAAAGAACGATTAGGTTTGGTTGCGGTCAGGTTAAGTTAACATTTAGGCACTCAAGAAAGTGACAAGTGGGCGTAGTTACATGGGCATGCAATACTTCAGTTCCATCTTTAACACGGACATGTTAAAACAGAGATGGTTAAAAGTTCCTGAAAGGTGACACAAAAATGGTAATTGCACAGGAATGTATGTCCTTATGAGCCTGGGGGAAAATATAGACATTTATAGATGGAGGGATTAAGTGCAAGGACAGGCTCACTTAAATGTACTTAAAGCTGCAATATGTAACTACCCATTCATTTGTTCTGTCGGGCCGAAATTTACTAATAGTTTTTAAATTATTCCTTCTATATATATTTTATTTACACAGGAATAATACAGAGACAAAACCAATTTCATAAAATTCACATTTTCTATATTTTGGGTTATATTATGTTGATGTTTTCCATCTCTGGATTCAATATGCTAGTTCCTAACGTTTTCTACTCCTAAAACTTACTTAGTTACTTAGTGCAGGTTGAAGTACATCTTTACATATACTACAGTGCAGTAGATGAATTGGATCAACATATGGTTTTATACCAATTTTTTTAAGAGTTAAAACATTAAAGTGCTACATCATTTGATAACATCATGATAATTGTAATGTTATATTAGTGCCAAATGCCATGGATTCACAGAATGGCTCACCTCAGTAAGGTTATACATCACAGAGCAACTCATCTCTAGATATCATTTGATGTACCGGTAAGTGCATATATAACATTGATAATGTTACACTTTCAGAGAATGCAAGTCTGAGCAAAGTGAAAATCATTGTCACATGCAGTAAAGTTGTCACAAAGATGGTATGTTGTCCTCCTGTAAAAGTATTTATCAAAGAACTGAGGTTTCTTTATCAGGAGGAGGCTTTAGCTGTAAATATTTGGTGCTACTGCAATGGTGTAAATCTATTGTTAACTTAGATCATAGAGCCAGGGTTGTAAGTGGTCTTAAATTAATCAGACTGTAATGATAAAGTAATTTCATTAACGTTGTATAATGAATTCTGTACCATTTTCATTTGGAAAGCAGAGCTATATCGCTGTGCTTCTTGACAAGGACTTGCTTTGACAGATCAACATATTTTTGCTAGAATAATCAAGGGCAAGCCTCCAGACTTACATTTACTTGGCTATTAGCCTACCCCCAACCAAATGTTGGCATCATATAATCAATAGGCGAAAAGTCATTTTGTTTAACAAAATCTGCATCTCTTGCCTGTATGTGAATATCGATTTCTGCCTGGGGAAATAGGTTGTTTGCTCATCACTTTGCTCAAACATTTATCATGCTATAATATAGGCCTACACTAAATCAATATTTTTACTGGGTGTTTGAATAATCACTTTGCTATGCCTGGCCCTGCATTCAAATATGCTATGCCTACTCTGGCTGTTCATACTGCTGCTCCATTTCACCTGGAATCACAGTCTCATTCCACCCGTCTATCCTCTGCATACCTTGAGAATGATGCACTTTCCTCCAAAGATTCAGTTATCCAGTTTTATATACCTTTGTACCACATACAAAACACATACAAAACATACAAAACACATACAAAACATTGTGATCTTTTCGCTCTAGTTAACTGCCCATTACTGAACCGCAACTCCACAATCACGGGTACAAGCTTATTGAAGTCCCTTATAAACAATTATTTTCCCCTCAGCTTGTTCCTCAATAGCTCTATCCAACAGAAAACTTGTCATTACTAAAGCCAATACTTCAGTTGGGAGTTACGTTATTCTTTTCACATCCAATGACTGTAACACCACCAGGTCAATCCTTAGTCCTCTAACAATTGTCAGAGCTGCTATCTGATCACTTTACCGGCGAAGCACATTAGCAAATGACAAGCTAATTGTTAGGTTGTGGTGTTCAATTTGACTGTCAATTAAAAGCACACAGCCGCCATGATCCTAAGTTTCACTTCCACTGTAATTTTGGTGCAGTATAATTATCTGCTAGGCTACACTTCAGTCTTTTCAATGGCCTACTGATTTTATTGATCTGAAAAATTGAAATAGGTTTATTAGAAAATATAGTATATTCATGCACATTCAGGCAAGAGACATTTTGCAGCAGTCCAGAAACCACAACACTGCTTTGATAAATACTTCTACTGGGTAGAAATAAACGCAACAATAATATTTTAACATTTCAAATGTCAGACTAACTAGCACTCATGTAATTTACTGGCTATGTGCTCATTATAGTCTGGGAGTGTAGATATATAACTTTTTTGTGTGAACCATTGTGCGCATTAGCAACATTTGGCTCTTATCTGACACCGGATGCATTCCCACATGATATAAAAACAGCCTGGCACAGAGCCTATAAAAGAGTGCATTAGAGCGCACTAAAGAATACCAGTACCCAGGTTGAATGGGGTAAATTTCTGGGCCTGCTGGGCACCAATCTCAGCTACGTACAGAGCCCCCGTCCTCAGGTCCAGGTCCACCAGGTGTGGCTTGATGTCCTCCGGCAACTGGATGACACTGAACACCTGGCACTGACCAATCACACCCACAGGGGGAGCCTCCAGTAGAGTGATCTGATTGGCGTTCAGTTGTACCACCACAAAATACTTCTGGTCTGGTGTCAACCTATGGGGAGACCGTGATTTTGAACCGGATCCAGTTATTAAATAAATATAGAACATGTTGCTTTAAGCAGGGTTTAACAAGATAAAATGTGAATGACATTGGTCAACCTCCACAGTATGACTACCAACCTGACTGAGTAGGGAGCATCCTCTGTGAAACAGCTGCCCCATGTTCCAAGCCAGTCTCCAGTCACAGAATTGAACACCTGGATTCGATTGTTTCCTCTGTCAGCAACCCACACCTGCACAGAACCACAACACGCTAACTACAAATACTCAAATAAGAATCTTTCTTCTTTCAAATCAAATTACAATAAAATATTTTTAAGTTTATATCATAATTTGTATGTTAGACAATTGGTTTGAACTACAAAATGTAGTGTAGCTGCAGATTATTAGGTAGGCTAGAGTCAGTGGTGAAACAAGAACTCAATAATCCACAAAAAAAGTGAAAAGCAAACATTTCATGCAATTTACACAAATTAAAAACAACAGACAGCATAATTAATTTTTCTTAGTTTATTTATCATTATTTAAAGACCCCTAGGTACAAACCTCTAAATAATTTAAAACTTTACTTGGTATTTTAATGCAAAGGTTGATGTGGTAAAGTGTAGACTGTCAGCTGGCGTAATTTTTTTTACTAGGCAGGTGTAATTGTTTGAAACAATACTGCATGAACAAACAAGCTGTCAATGTCCAGTGTCAATTCTAGACTTTATTTGCATTTGGAGTCCATTGCTGATAACCTAAGAAGAATTACCCCAATACAACATCCTGATTTGGCATATGAATCTGTTAGTAGAACTCCTGTTTGTATGGAAAATAATATAAAATAAAATGTTAAATAAATATTAATATAATATTAAATAAAATTTAAGGTACTTGCATTTTTAGATTTAAAAGAATGTATCGGTAATATATTGCCCAGCATACTAGTAAATGTACAGCTGCGCTCCTTTTTATTTGACAACTGCATAATAAATAAAATATCAGTCTAGTTTTAGACCAAGGCACAGTATCATCAGAGCCACTACATTGGTTATAAATGATTTTGTGAAAGCTGTTGATAATATCTAAAATTGTGTTGCCTTTTTGAAGCCCTGTCGAAGGCCTTTGATACAGTTGACCAATCACTGCTGCTTAAAAAACTAAACTCATTGGGGTTAGCTGTAGACACTTGTGCATGGTTTAAGAATTATCATAATAGATTTGGCTATTGTTGCTGATGGGATCAAATCTGATTTTTTTCATATACATAAAGGTGTTTTACTCTGGAAATCCAGACTTCTCGAGAGAGCACAATTTAAATTTGCTCAGCGAGTTACTCTGGCCCTGAGTAATGCTGCTCATTTACTATGCCCTTGTAGCCGAGCTGCAACAATCACATTGTATCTGATATAGGTGGGCCAGAGGCATGTTAAACAGATGACGACAGCACTGCAACCTCAAAGTCATTAGTAAAATTGTAAGATCGTTATGGATGAACCCCAGTTGTTTGAAACGGCTTGGCCCGCTACAATGAATGAGTTAGACTTGGCTTTGTGTCTAAAAGAGGAACAGAAGACAGCGCTCAAATGGTTCCTTTTTAAGAAGGACATTTTTGCTGTTTTGCCGACCGGAAACGGCAAGGGTTTAATCTACCAGTTAACTCTGCTGGTAGTTAAACGTATGGGGCTTAGTCATATAGGGGCTCAGCAAAAACCCACTGGTGATTGGTCGTAGTGTTATCCAATTGCGTACAGTGAGATTTTCAAATGCATGCTTGGTGCCGCCCCTCGAGTTGTCATTTTCATTACTCGATGCAAGACCCCTTAATCCTTAGGATTTGGGTGTGGATTTTTCCAGGCTAAAGGTGTTCCACATTATAGGAATAAATCATGTCATTCATCACAGCCAGGAAAACAGCCATGTCATTCATCACCAGACAGGAGTACAGGCTACTTTGATTTGGATGCCGTATATCATGCAACGTATGCTTTATTACTGGGGCAAACTATCACACAAATCATTGCCTGTTATACACTACAGCTGGCTGTTGACTGTTAAAAGATCCAGACTTTGGCTGACATTTGTTTACAAGGCTGTATTACAGAAACATCGTAGCTATTTAAATGAAAAAAAAATCAGTCTCAGGAACTTTTATTACTAGAGACACCACAGGTTCACTCTAAGGTAAAACTTTGTTTGAATACCATGCCTCATACTCATGAAATGATCTACAGAGCAATCTTAAGCTAGGGGTTTTAGTGGATCTAAGCACATTTTAATTTAGTTAAATATTGTTAACTGTGAATATTTCTTTTAGAGTCTGTTTTCTATTATGTTTTATTTTAAATGTCATTGTAATTTATACTTTTATTTTTTTAGTTCATCAGCTGATTTTTTTTTTTCTTCACAGGGCCCAACTTTAAAAAGAAACACTGATCCCAGTTTGTCTTCCCTGTGTAAATATACGTTAATGAAAAAAATGTTTTTTTCCTCCTGTAAGTAAGTGGAGTTGAAACACGACCCACCTTTGCATCGAACTATGCTAATATATGTGGGCTTTTCAAGGACAAGTTCATCCACAACAAGAGCATGAACTCTTACTTTTCAGAGATCCATAATAGTCCCAGTTCAGTGACAATATTTTCTGTATGTGGATAGGCAATGAGTAGGAACTTTTGTGTTTCAAGTCCAATTGATCAGAGACATTACTGACAATGTGGTATTTTGATAAATGTGTAATGTTGGACACTATTTTGGTCCCCTTTCAACATTGAAATTTAACATGTTTTTATAGGTCGGGTACTTTTTGTAGGGAGAGATCTGCCAGGAGTCTACAAATACAGAATAGATCTGTACAGTATACTTTTGCATCAGATGTCTGCCCATCACCGCACAGCACGCGCACATACGCAGTGCCAGGGCACCCAACACACTTCAAAAATCTGTATATAGAAGCATATGGTTTCATTGGTGTGGCCAGATGCATGGCTGTGCCAGTCTTAGATTGTTCCAATGTCACTGGTGGAATCTTACCTGTCTTTTGCCAACTAGCCCTACTCACTAGCCACACTTACATGAGAGTGGATTTGAGGCATGAACCATGTATGACCTGTATGTTAGGGCCAAATGCAAAGCTGTGCCTGTCTTAGGCTGTCCCTAGGGGATGTTTCCTCCTACGGGCCTTTAAATAAATTATTTTTACAAGGAATTATTTGTTTTCATTTTAATTTACACACCACCTCCACCACGTCTTGTCATATGGACCAAGCTCACTCACGTTGACCACGTTCAAACACGTACCCTCACACACGCTCACACACACGCTCACACACACACATATAGTACATAAAATCACAGACAAATATATTCCAGCTCCAAGATCTGCACAATGCACCTACCCTTTGATAGTTGTCTACTGTCACACTGTGGGGGATGTAGAACTGTGCAAGTCCTTGTCCCTTCTCTCCATGCATCCACACCACATCCAGGTCTAAAAGAAAGACATAAAGACAATATAATAAGGATCATTCAATATAAATATGCAATCTAAATGTGTGGTATTGCATATAGTAAGAACCCACTCAGTGCCCAATGTCAATGGACGGAAGTTTCACCTAAATCAGGTCAGTCAGTTATGGCTCTTATTTAGCCCAGAAATATCAGAAAATGAGCCGAGTTTGATCCATCTACTTTGCTCCAAGTTTCTGGGTACTGTAGTTTTCTTTGCTCCACAATTGCTGGCAATGCTATTTATTGGTTGAATTGTGTTACTGATATTGCATTTGAAATGTAACATTTTTTTAAAGAATAACAATATAGAAATAATTCTCTAAGCTAGTTAGGAAAGAGGGTGATTATTAGGTGGTGTTTGTGAGGCCTGTTTGGGAATTTGGCCATGACACCGGGGTTAACCTTGCTTTGCAATGTTGTTTTAATATGACCCTAAAAACTTGCTGATTTGTAGCTGATTTGTATCCTGATTGGCTGATAGGCTTGATGAGACCGTATACCATGCTTATAACATGACATCACTTACTCCTTTAATTGGGTTCATAATAAATTTATACGAGCAATAAGGCACTTTAGGGGTTTGTGATGTTTTGGCAATATAGCATGACTAATCAATGTGTCCGCAACACGTCATGACTAAGAACAGCTTTATGCCATAGTACATTGGCCATTTACCACACTCTGTGATGCCTTTTTGCTTAATGCACTCTACAATACCATACAAGCCAGTCTATATTGTGTACATAAAAATTATATGGTATTAAAATGTATATGTTCAAAATTACATATAGAATGTATAATTTATTCTAGGATCTCTGTGGCTATACAGTCATCACCTTTTGACAATTTGATGAGGCGGTTGTTCATCCCTCCATCTCCGTCTACTATGTATATCTCCCCAGAGCTGTGGACAAAGATCTCGGCAGGCTGGTCAAACTGGAGCGGGTTGACCCCAGAGCCAGCTTTGCCCATAGTCCCCAGTACCTGTAGCAGCTTACCAGAGGATGAGTACTGCTTAATGGAGTGACCATATGGGCCTACAAGAGATTGTAGAAGAAAGGTAGAATACGGTCATCAGGTTTCAGGAGCAGGCTATTATATTTGCAAAATAAATGTGTGAAGGTTGTGTACAAATAATGTTCAATTAGGCAATGCACTTATAATGGATACATTTTAGTATGTGAGTTTTTAAGTAAATAAACTGTACAGTATAGTATTGTCTAGTATACATATACTGCTATAATGCATACTAGACAAAAACCTTTGAGTACTCACCGTTTCCTACATCTGTGATCCACACTGTGGGGTTGTTGGAGGCATCAGCCACAAAGATCCCATGGGGCATCTCCAGGGTGCTTGTGTTCCAGGCCTGTATAAACTGTCCGTCCGTAGAGAACACCAGCACCTTTGGCACTGTCTCACCTCTCTTGGACATAGAAGTTTTATTACCTCACAATTATTTTTTTTATTTTACATGTAATGCCATCTTGTTGTAACCTTTGGTTTGCCTTCACTCTTTCTGTCTTTTTTTGTCTCACCATTGGTTATAAAGTAAGATAACATACTGACCTGTGCAACGTATACAACTCCAGCATACTGGTTGACTGCCACTCCAAACACCTCACCGCCGAAAAGCTCAGGATATTTCGGCCAGTTGATATCCAATTTGTACAGCTGTCTTCCCATAACTCTGTAATCTGGTTTTAGGCCAGATGTTTCCGATTGCTGGTAAAGAAATGTCACTTTTTTGCCTTATACATTCCAGTAACAAACTTTTAACAACTACAGTATGCTCGCGACTAGGACCTTGAAATTATTTCAAAGCATTATTTTATTGGTGTTGTTTTTGTTACCTCCTAACCCCAATTTTGTCACAACCAATTGTTTTTATGACCGTTCTCATCACATCTCATGTACACTTTAGCAATTTAGCATCTCTCAAAAAATTCAGTAAAGTTGCACAGAAATCTGTCCACAAGCTCGGGATGAGATAATGACATCTCGGCTTACCATAGCTCACGAGTCCCTTCCTAAATTGTCTACTAGCGGTACAATCAAGGATTGATCCTAGACTGTCTTGGCCCGATTTTTTGTAGGAAATTTAAGAGACATTATTTCAGTGCAACAACTGAGAGACCTCAAAATATGTTTGTATTTCATTTTCAATGATAACCTACTATTTACAAACAGAAAGTTATCGGTTTCTGACCAGTATGCTTAAAAATTATTTAGCAATTCACAGACTTTTGACAGGGTATCCAAACAGGTCAAAGGAACCTGTTTTAATCGTTTGTTCTTCACACTGTGTTAAGCGAGACATGATATGGTTATTTAGCTATGTTTGTAGCTATGTAATAGTGCACATCTACTTATGAAAAGAGCTAGATAACTACGTACCTTTGAATTGATGGTACCGTACAACACCACTATGAGTATAAAAAGTGTCCCCATCATCGTGATTATTAAACACGAATGATTTCGTCTTTTCATGGGCAAACAGTAGATGGTTAATGATCAACTGTTTCTGGCCGTCCTTTTGAAAGATACTTCCTATTTTGATCACATGACAATGTTCTTGCCTCGCATTTGGATCCACCCTATTGGTCCACCCATAGATTATATCCATAGACCGCTGTGAGTTGAATGCCGGGATCAGCTCGCGAGATCAGTCGGCTGCCCGACCGAGACTACCTTTCAAATAAAAAATGGCGGAGAATACCAAACGTGAAGTTGATTTAGTCGAAGAAAATGAATCGGATGCTGTAATTGCCAAAAAGATGAAGAAAGATACAAAAAGTGATCAAGGAAATGACAAATCAGTATCTGCAAATCCTTTGTTCGGATTTAAAACAACAACGGTTCTGCGAGAGTCTGCACGGGAAAAGAACATGTTCATACACGGAAAGGTAGCTAGAAGCTACACAGACGTAGCTATGTCGTCACGTGACAGGGACGTCAGCTAGCTAGCCAAACTGATGGTATATAAAAAATTCAAACACATCCTGGCTAGGTGCTCGGTGTTTGGTTATAGCTATTCCTTGTATGTTTGTGAACTTAATCATACATCCCAATCTGCAAACACTACTTTCCGGGACGATACGTAACATTACTGCACTGCAGTAACTTGTTAGAAGCTTGTACAATCCGTTGCACTTGCCATATGATCACTGACTTAATAGATTTGACTACGTAATTTACATTCCAGTTTAGGGAGGGCAGCCCATGGCCATACATTTTTGCTTGGACAAAGCTGTATCTGAAAAGCCCCTCCATATGAATCAGTCAATGGTTTGGAAGACAAAATGATCTGTAACTGTTTATACACCATTGAAACCCGCAAGGTCCGTCACCAACAACCTGCTTAACAGGTCACATTGACAGTAGATCAATTGGATGGCAGATGGCGTAGTGTTTAAGAGGGTCACTGTAACCATACATTTTTTTCTGTAAAAGAATAGTCAAACTTCGCAAAGTGCACCTCTTGCATATAGGTGGGTAATAGTTGAATCTCAAACAAGCCTGTAAACTATGTATACTTTCCTTGTCAGTTAAATGACCAGGAGGCTGTCATCATTATGGAGAAGACCCCAATCAGAGAGGACACCCTGCTTGAACTGTTCAACTGCTCCAGACTGAAGTTGGAAATGAGTAATGATATCTACAGGACCTACCAACTCCAACCGCCTGCTCATTTAAATGGTATGCAACCGAGTATCTAAAATACCTAAAGCACTTTTCCCTCTCCTAATTCAATGTTGTTTTTACATATTTATTTTGCATTTTATTGTTTACATTTTTTATTTATCAAACATTATGAATAGCATGGGACAATTTACAAACAGGAATGCAAAACAAGATGGTACCACAAGTGACAAAACCCTTAATACCAGAAGACACACACCCCAACCCCAGTGTTAGCATCACCCCTATAATCAGGGCATGTTTTTTATATGTTTAGATTTCTGGAATGTCTGTGTCTGTATTTTGTCAGAACTGGGTGATTGTGTGCCAGAGATTGACAAGCTGTATTATTTTCATCTAGACCATATACAGTTGTATGCAAACGTTTAGGCACCCCTGACAATTTCCGTGGTTTTCATTTATAAATAATTGGGTGTTTAGGTCAGCAATCTTATTTTGATCTATCATAACTGAAGGACACAGTAATATGTTGGTAGTGAAATGAGGTTCATTGAATTAACAGAAAATGTGCAATATGCATCAAAACAAAATTAGACAGGTGCCTTCATTTGGTCACCCTTGTCATTTTGTTGATTTGAATTTGAACACTCAATTGGTTTGGTGACCTCATTAAGCTGTGAACTTCATAGACAGGTGCATCCAATCATGAGAAAGGTATTTATGGTGGCCAATTGCAAGTTCTTGTTCTCTTTGACTCTCCTCTGAGGAGTGGCAACATGGGGGCCTCAAAACAACTCTCAAATGACCTGAAAACAAAGATTGTTCAACATTATGGTTTAGGGGAAAGCTACAAAAAGATATTGCAGAGATTTAAGCAGTCAGTGTCCACTGTGAGAAACATGGTGAGAAAATTGGCACAGGCACAGTTCTTGTTAAGGCCAGAAGTGGTAGGCCAAGTAAAATATCAGAGAAGCAAAGGATGGTCAGAATGGTCCATAACAGCCCACAGACCACCTCCAAAGACCTACAACATCACCTTGCTGCAGATGGTGTCACTGTGCATTGTTTAACAATTCAGCACACTTTGCACAAGAAGAAGCTGTACGGGAAAGTGATGCAGAAGAAGCCTTTTCTGCACACACGCCACAAACAGAGTCGCTAGAGGTATGCTAATGCACATTTGAACTGATGAAACAAAGATGGAGTTATTTGGTCATAACAAGGGGCATTATGCATGGCGGCAAAAGAACACAGCGTTCCAAGACAAACAGTTGCTACCCACAATACAATTTGGTCTTCTATCATGCTTTAGGGCTGTATGGCCAGTGCCGGTATTGGGAATCTTGTTATGCGGGTTGCATGGATTCCACTCAATATCAGCAGATACTTGAGAATAATGTAATCAGTCACGAAGTTGAAGTTAAGCTGGGGCTGGTTATTTCAACAAGACAATGACCCAAATCACTGCTCAAAGTCTACTAATTGAACAAGTTCAATGTTCTGGAATGGTCATCTCAGTCCCCAGACCTGAATATCATTGAAAATCTGTGGGGTGATTTGAAGCGGGCTGTCCATGTTCGGCAACAATCAAACCTAACTGAACTGGAGATGTTTTGCAAGGAGGAATGGTCCAAAATGCCTTCATCCGGAATCTAGACACTCATTACAGGCTATAGGAAGCGTCTAGAGGCTGTTATATCTGATGTGATATTTCGTTTGGGGTGCCCAATTGTATGCACCTGTCTAATTTTGTTTTGATGCGTATTGCACATTTTCTGTTCATCCAATAAACCTAATTTCACTACTGAAATATTACTGTGTCCTACAGTTATTAAATAGATCAAAATGAAATTGTTGATCCAAACACCCAATTATTTATAAATGAAAATCATGGAAATTGTCAGGGGTGCCTTAACATTTGCATACAACTGTATGTACCCCAGTAGGCCTACTTGTCTTACCTCTGTCTTTCTATGACCATACATTTTGTTTTATGCCTTTTCACTGTACTATCAGGAATTAAGGCAATTCAAAGCTTTGACACAAATCTGATGTGATTTTATTCCTTTTATATTTTTCTTGGCTCCAAAGAGATCAAAACCACAGTGGTCTGTCCGGCCACAGAGAAGCATGTGAAGAAATACCTGCTACAGGAGACCTACCTGGTGGAGGAGAGTGGGGACGACTACCGCTCTATCACCTTACCTTACATTCAGAGTCAGAGCTTCAGTGTTCAGGTAGCATTTTCTTGCTTTTGAGGGAAATTATTATGTCCCACTCCACATCTCACATCATTGGTTTTTGTTGGACCAAATCTGCACCTCAAGCCAGTTCCACTCCATTAATTATACATTATATTAGGGCTGGGCGATAAAACGATAACGATATGTCTCGCAATAGACACAATCAATATCAATAAAAAATGCATTAGAGAAACTTTCGATAATTTCCTTTGCTTCGTCGGAAGAAACCAGCGGTTGCGAAATAATGTTGTGTGCATAAACAAAGGCATTTACTCTCTGGTAACCTAGAAACGTAGCGAGTGATACGCTAACAGCCAATCATTTACCAGTAGGTTGCGCAATATTACTGTCTCGTGAGTCGTGTTGGATTCTTCCGTAACTGAAACTGTAACTGATAAGTGGAAAATTTGTGCCTAAGTGAGCGAGGAAATTGTTGATAAAACTGGAAAAGTCAGCTCGCCAGTTTGGCAGTTTTTTGTTTTTTAAAAGTCTGACCGTAGTCAGACCAATGTTGTCTGCAAATTATGCAAAACTGTCGTCCACACCTAGGCTGGTAGGCTATATCACAAACTTGTTTTCCTCACCTTCTCAGGTCTCAAGTTTTTCTGTTTATATTTAACACTTTGCACTATTTTATTACACTTTATTAAGCATGTCTTAAGTATTCTAATTATGCACCTTAGTGTAACATAATTGTTAAGTGTTCATTGTGATTTTAGACTTATGTTTACATTTTAAAACAGGGCCTGTATTTATCAAGCTTCTTAGAATTACTCTTAAGAACACTGCTAAGACTTAAGGGTAAGAATTCTTGGCTCAAAGCTGCGCTTAAGTTAGTTATCAAACATCTCAGTCCTACTTTTAGTGAAGTGTAGGACTAAATCTTAAGTGTCAGTCTTAGAGCTGATTCACGACACTTTGCTGTGCCGCAAACAGGATTTTGGGTGACTGAGTGGAGAATGTGGAATCTGCGCTTCCACTGGCCAATCCCTCTCCACCACACTTCGTGTGATACGATGTGCCCTGTGAAGGGATATATTATATATTGCCCATATTAGGATACAGTGTTCTATTAATAAACTATGAAACAATTGTGAATAAATAGCTTACAAAAAGGCTACCTGTTGTAGTTCATTTGGGCTTCTGTCAGTGGCATATGGAAAGGGGTGAGCAGCCACAAGCGGGTTTCCTCTGGCGGCATAAAGTTCCTTTCAAACAGCTGCTTCGGGCCACTTTCATTAAATATCGCACGTCATGGGTAGACCCAGGCCATTTGGGTACCACATCCAAAATGTTGTATTCTGCATCAAACTCAACTTGTGCGTTGATGCTCTGGTACCTCTTCTTATTCATATAAACATTCTCGTTGACGCTGGGAGCAATGATCTTTATATAAGTGCCATCCATTGCGCCTACTACTCTTGGGCAGCCGGCTGTTTGCATGAATTGTTTTTGTTTCTGTTGGATTATGCGGGGTGTTGTTGGGAAGTCAGTGAAACGTTTGAAAATGTGTTGAGGTGTAAGTGCAATAATTGTTTCCATTACAATTCGGCTTATTGATGGTTGTGATGGGCCAAATCATCAGCATTGCGTTGCAAACGAAGCATAATCACCACCTTTAATCTGAAAATAAATTGCTGCATAAATGTCACTGGTGAAATGACGTTCCTCACTCAGTCGCTGACGAAGATGATGCCTGCTCTGTCCAAACAATACCGTTTTTAATTAATTAAGCAGCATCAAACAATTAAAAAAAACATTCTTCCTCTCCTAAAAGATTTGCCCACATCTCTGTCTATGCCATCACAAGCCCCTACTGGCAACTCTTAACCACTTGAGAGACCTCTTGAGCGGTCTTAAATAGCTGGGAGAGTAAGAGTGATTCTTAGCTTTGATAAATTTGATAACTTGCTTTTACACTTAAGTTTGAGAGTATGAGTAAATTTTGTCAATTCTCAGCACTTAAGACTAAAATGGCACTTTGAGAAGCTTGATAAATACGGGCCCTGATCAATAATTATCGATATCGACCGATATGAAACACTTATGTCGTGATAGAGTTTTCAGCCATATCGGAAATCCTATATTTTACAACCATCTATTTAGACCTGGGGCACCAGATGAAATGTTAAAACAGAACCCAGCAGGCTCCGGAACTCTTAGGTAAATCTTTGAATACCCCGGTTGTAGGGGATTCTTTGATCTGGGTTACAAATACCATCCATAAAGAAAGAATTTTGGGCAGCGCTCCATGGTGCATTGATTGTGTCAGGGAGGCTGCGGAGATCATGTGATTGCTTTGCCCAGCTCTTGAAGGGATAGTCTGAGATCTTGGCAGTTTTTTATTTAGCTGAACTCATGGTATAATTAGTTTTATCTACAGGCAGTTTAAAATGTAGTATCTAAAACTAGCATTTTAAAGGGACTTTTAGCCTTTAAAAGGCATGGAGAGTTCGTCAGATACAACATTACAGATATGTTGTGCTTTTGGTCTGGAGCGTCTTCCACTCTGGTGTGTGAAGTCTACAGCCCATCGTATACGATTTAGTAAACAGACATTTAACGAGCCAATTTTCCAATATGTTCTGATGACTTGTTTTAATTGACATGAAAAAGAAACTCAAACTTTTTTGTGTTAACATCAGCAATCACTGTATAGTGAAATCTTCTGTATGGTCACAGACCACAGTAACTAGTGACTAAGGATAGATGGTTGTTCTCCCTGCCCAAGACCACCAAAGTGTGTTGATGCTACACAAAAACTGAGGTCACAGCCCACCCATTCATACCTCCATCTATGGACAAGAATTGAACACTAATAAACAATGTGACCCTAAGTCTGGCCTTGTACTTTTCTTCCTATGTTCCACCTACCAGGGAGTTTTTCCTAGCCACTCTGCATCACGTGTTGCTCGCTCTTGGGGGCTTTAGGCTACGGGTATCTGTCAAAACACTTTGTGACAACTGATGTTGTAAATAAGGGCTTTATAAAATAAGTTTGAAATGGCCCACCACTGTTCTGTCCCTCATCTTAGTTTTTAGGTGTGTGCGGGTCCTCAAACCCTTTGGAACAATGTAATATCTCACACATGGGTAGTGTTGCATTGTATACCCATACTTCCATGTGTCCGTTACATTGCAATCTGTCCATCAATTTATATTGCGAATGAACAAAGTGCTCATCAAATGGAGTGTCCGCTGACTCCACGTGAGAAACTCAAAAGCATGGCTTCATCCAACACTGAACCACACCCATATCGTTTAGAAGAAAAAGGCACAAGAGGCAAGCTTTGGCTTGACTTTGCTGTCTGTATTAATATAATAAGAGTAAGAAATAAAAGGCCTGCATTTCATGAATTTGGCCAAGTATCAAAATGACAAACTAATTAAGTGAATGTGACATTTGTGTAGAATGCATTATATTAAAATGGTGACACAAAATTCTAAAGATTTGCCATTAGATGTTTAAGAAGCCTTGTTTGATTTAATTTTGATAAGGTTGTACCTAGCTAGTCTTCAAGGTTCTTTACTAATGTTACTGGTGCCGCTGGGATGTTCTGTCCCTGGTGGTCATTGCCAGTATTCTTCATATCTTTGTATTTGACAAGCTGCTAAGCAACCTTAAATTAGCACTGCCAACACTTAATCTCTGTTCCTAATCCATGTGCTTGTGTCAAATTCCAAAAAATGACTTCAGTGTTTATATCCTCTGTTGCTATAGCAACAAAATGTGCCAATACCAAAAAATCAGTCAAAGGCCAATATTGTCTGAAAATATGGGCACGCAGAATAAACGTTCTAGCTCTTGAAGACATGCCTTTGAGACGTGTTTACTTAATTTGTATTCTCAATCTTGCTAACACTGTGAACCTAATAACTTTGATGACATATAGGGCACTAACATCTTAAGGAAGGGGTAGTATGCAACTGTATATTCATCTTATTGTGAACCTACACATGTTTGTGATAAAGGCATTTCAACACACTTGTCCCTGTATTTGTTCCCTCAGTGGGTGTATAACATATTGGAGAAGAAAGCGGAAGCAGAACGCATTGTGTTCGAGGACCCAGACCAGGCTGTAGGTTTTGTCTTGCTCCCAGATTTCAAGTGGGACCAAAAGCAGGTGAGATTTCAGTGAACTTAAGTTTTGGTCATAGACTGTGTTATCCACAGCAAACTACTGGAGCATTTTACATGCGCTTTGCTCAAGGGCACAACAACAGTTTTTTTTATATACACTTTTTTGATTTAAGACATTTTAAGATATTTTCAAACCTTTCTAGTCAACCCCCAGACTTCACAATTTATTCGTAGACATGCATCAGTTCAGCTGACAAGTTGATTCAGGTGTACATGCTCTGGAATACATCTAATGCATGAAATAGCCTGAAGTCTACAGAAGAGGTTTGAGATCCAGTGATCTGTAAGAGAAAAAATTATGGCTCGGTTGATAGGCTTTTGGTTGACCGAGAGGTTTGTATTTCAGCAGTCAAACTTGATATATTTTTTCCCCCTTTTGATTCTCGTGTATCAGAGGGTTCATTGCAGAGAATGTCAGTCTGACAGTCTATCACTTTAGGCTTATGATTGTAAAATGTTGGGGTTGTAATGCAGTTGAGTAGTGGTTAATGAGTGTAATATTAAAAGAAAAAAGAAAGCACTTTAAAGGCACGATATCTACTTTGTGCTTTTTGGGGACTGTTGTTTAAACATTAGTGATAACAATTTGCCCTGATTTGATTTGATTACATGTATGTTTAGACCCACTGACAGCTTGCTGTCCTATAGAGTGCTTTCCTCACTTTTTTGGGACAAAAACACTTCAATGTCAGGTGGGAGTATATGCAAGTTGAGACTTGTAATCATACCAAAATATACAGTTGATGTTTTTTAAAAAATATTTTGGATTGAATAGCTGTTCCATGACAGATTGCTTTTTTAACCACACGCAGCAACGCTGGGAATTAGGGTTGCTAATTTTAAGCACTTTCCTTAATCGATCATTGAAAACATTTAATGATCAACCATTGGTTAATCGTAATTAAAATGTAACGTAAAACTAGCTATAGAAATCTTACAGGACTCTTAGTTCCAGCAATATTATAGCCGAAACCTCAGTAAAGCATTACAGGGTTCCTGTTCCTGATTATGCCTTCGAGACAGCTCCTGTATTTAACGTTTAAGCCATGTATACATTACATGATTTTAGCAACGATTTAGCTGTTCCAGACACATTTTATATTGTCTGCGACAAAACTCTGTGCCATATCACTGCTCGCTCCCATCATCGAAGTATGAGCGGTTCGGTGACGCACATTTGCTAGTCTTTCAGTTGTCCCAGACGCCCCAAAATTTTTCTGGCATGTTTCATATTTTCGTATTTCATAAGTGGTTTTGTGAAACCCGTGAGGAGCTGTAGCCATTGAAAGTGCAGAAACCTTCAAGTTTTCGAGTATACATTTGCAATTCGCTTAGCCAATGACCGATATGGGCTGCTGATTTTTCTTGAGCCGATATTTGGAGCCGATACTGCTTTTGCTCCCTCAATTTACATTATAAAATTGACACAATGATAACAAATGTTACAAGTCTCAAATTTAAAAAAGGAACATTTCTTGAGCTTAAAAAAACAATATTTAAATAGTAAAAACAGGTGAGGTAGAACAAGGGGCAGTGCATGGTCTGCGTTGTGTTTGTAAAAATGCAAACATCAGCCCATTATGTTGGCTGGCCAATAAAATTGGTCGATCACTAGTCCACAGTACAGCTTACCAGAAGCGACTAGGATCTGCATGGGAGAATTTTCAGAAGAAAATATTTTTTTAAACCACAACTCCGCCTCAAATATATAAACCAACCTTGAAAAGCCAGAATTGTTTTGGAACAATGTGATTTGGACTGATAAAATAGTGATTAACATATTCACTACCATGTACAGTTGTATGCAAATGTTTTTGCACTCCTGGAAAAAATACCTTATCATAAAACCCAATATAAAATATGTAATAGAAAACCTTTTGGAACCATGTGATTTGAACTGATTAAATTAAATTTGAACTGTTTGGCCACACCCGAAGAAGGTATGTTTTTAATAACACCTTACCAACTGTTAAGCAAGGGGGGATTTCAAACATGCAGTGTATGCACAGAGACCCAGTGAGTTCTCTCAGCGGGGGAAACAAATCCCAGTTAATCACACTCAGGCTGCCCAAACCTTACGCATGCCATGTTCAGGTTTGTTTAATATTTTCAATCTATGGAAAATGCTAATAATGTCTTCCTGTATAACCATGTGCAGAAGTGTCATGTTCCATTGTACCCTGTAGAGGTCAGGTCAACTTCTGTTCACTAAAAGATTCATTGTGACTTTTTTTCCATGGTGGCCAACATTTTAATACAATTTCTTTTAATACACATTTCTCTGCAAAATATCTGCCTGAACAAGCAGATGCACAGCAGTCAACTAAGAATTCCCACTTCAACACCGATGATTGTGTTGGTTCTTTAATGTTAATTAGACACCACTAGATGGCATCCTAAGAAGCCCTAAGACTACACATTTTGTCCATGACATGCATTTGTTGTTAGTTAGATATTGTGAAATGTCAATTTTGCAAATACTGTGAATATTGCAGAAAGGGGGGCATATTTAGTTTAATTCTGAGGCACAATTTAAAACATTATGGTCTGCATATCTTTACCCCCTCTGCTCTATACGTTAACAATCTACAAATTTGTTTGTATTATTCATCTGGAGAAATTGACTGTCATAATAAAAATATGATAAAATATATTGTCATGGAGAGAATACAGGGAACGGACACATTAAGTGGTCAGCGCCCTGGAAGGATTTTATTCACAAAACAATAAAATAAATTGATAGGGTAGTTGTCAACTGAGTACCTCAAGGTTTCTTTCACCTTCTTCTCCCAGTTGGACGACTTGTATTTGATTGCCATAGTTCATCGAAGGGACATCAAAAGTTTGCGGGACCTGACGGTGCAGCATCTACCATTGCTGAACAACATTCGCAAGAAGGCAGAGGTGAGAATGGGTTTGTATTTGTCATCCTATGAATATGGTTGCCTTGCCTCACATTCTGACAACCCCCTAGTGGCTGTTTGGGTGCTTACAGTGGTATGCAAAAGTTTAGGCACCCCTAACAATGAGGTTGCTGATCCAAACACCCAAATATTTATAAATGAAAATCATGGATATTGTCAGGGGTGCCTAAAATGCCGTATGGCAATTCTCAATCAAGATGGGGGAAGGCAACAAGAGTGTTATTGTTGTGTGGTGAAACATGTTGAAACAGAAAGAAATAAAGTGACGGTCTGTAGTCTTGCCTCATTCTTAATTGAATTCTCTTTTTTTATGGAAGTTTACAGCAAAAAAAGCAATTTTTAATTGCTCCTTTGATTACTGTCCCAATACTTATAGATGTTACTGAATGTACTTAAGCATTAAGTGGAAAATGTACAACTTGTACATTATTAGTAATTCCTATAATTAATACATTATTTGTGGCATTTGTTTTCTATTCCACACTAAGCAAAACACATACATATTAAAAACGGATGCATAATTTCAGATGTATACTGAAGATGTAGGCAAATTATAAATTAATAAATTTGTCTTTATTTAAACAAGTACGCTGATTGACAGCTGATTCTAATTTCCAATGCCAGCCTGGCCAAGAAAGCATGATTGTGCAATGATGACAGAATTTCACATACACACAAGTATATTTTTAAATTGTGCAAAATCTGTATAAATGGGTTACAATTGAAAAACCTGCTTTTTAGTTTTACTTGAATTGTGGAGCAGTTGGGAATCACAAAAGCACTTCATATCACTGAAGCTCTGTTGGAAGGTAGTTGGGAGTTTTGGATACGTCATACATTGCAGCTCAGATGCACAAAAGCATTTTGCAACCTGCACTTGTTTTCTAGCCTTGTACTTTTTTTCTGGCCTCAAACTTGTGGGTGGAGGTAAAGGGATGTGTCAAAATGGGTTAGCTGGGCACTACTTAACCTCACAGGAACCAATGTTTTTAAGTGTTAATCGTGCAGAGGTTTTTTTAAGTGACTGAAAAAGGGGTTGGTTACTTTAAATAATAATGCCCCCTCTTACCGCTAGTCTCTGGGAGGTGGGAAAGTGGCCTGATTTTGATGGTTGTAAATCCAGTAATAGAATGTTATTCCTTGTTTGTTCATGATTCTAGAATAGGTTGTTTTCAACAGTGGTGTTACATTTACCAAAGATTAAGGATTTTTACATACAGTAGCATTCATTCTTAATAATTTTGTTTTGTGTCTTTCAGGAGAATATATTAAATAAATACGGAGTTGCAGCAAGTAAGCTGAGGGTATACCTTCATTACCAGCCATCTTATTACCACCTCCATGTGCACTTCACTGCCCTGAGCTTTGAGGCCCCTGGCAGCGGGGTGGAGAGGGCACACCTGCTTTCAGACGTCATCCAGAACCTCGAGCTAGACTCTCAGTACTACCACAGTCGCTCCCTTACCTTTCCGCTGCGGTCTGGAGACGGCCTGCTTAGCAAGTTCAAGGAAGCCGGGAAATTGTAGTGTTTATAACCAAAATTTGAGAACATGTTTCATAGAGACACAAATGTTAGGCGATTGTGGTTAAGAACACTAAGATGCCATGCAAAAACATCTGCACAGCCTCATCGCATGGTAATAGGGCTAAACAGGTTTTGCCTCTGTGATGGCCTTCTAATTAACTTGCTAATGTCTCCCACCTGTTGGCAAACAGATATTACATATCCATTCCATTATAAATTTTAGTCATTTAGCAGACACTCTTATCCAGAGCAACTTAGTTATCCCCCTGTAGCAACTTATGGTAAAGTTGTCTTACTCAAGGACACAACATTCGTCATAGTCCTTAATTGAACTGGGAACCTTATGACTACTAGGCTAACCACTAAGACTTCTGACGCTCCTATTTTTATGTGAAGTTGTTTTATAATAGTTGCTAGTATATTTCTAAATCTACCCCTTTAAGTACCTTTTTAAATGTTATGTTTTCAACAATATCATTTGCATTAAATGGAAAGAACCAGTTCAGGGAGATTTGACAATTGCATTATCTTTTGCCAGTGGACAACAGCTGTCATCAATGGTGATGTCAAAATGCCAAAGATTGTTTAATTGAAGCTGCGCTGAGTTGCCTTGTGAGGTATATTGAAATGTGAGAAACAGCTCCCCAATTCTTCCTCTCCCCTGTTTCCCCACCAGCCCGAGTTTGAATGAAATCTTGGTTCCTGCTCAATCACGTGAACGTGCATGTCTGCTATACCCTTGTCGATTGATCGCTTCACTGAAGCATGGCTATGAGAGGCCGTATAGGCGATAATTCATACTTGGTCTCACATATATACCGTTATACTTTCACATGGATACCATTATACTCACACATAGAAACAATTGTACTCTTGCACATAAGCTGACATACCCTTTTACATGCACAGTCAAACTTTCCTTTATTTACTATCATACTCTCTTACACAGACTGATATTCTCACTTACATGCATATATAAATACCCTCTTATTTGCACTATCATAATAAAGTATGAGAATATATGTAAGAGAGACAAATAGTATGTGTGAAACAGAATGATAGACTATTAATCGTACTTACATATACTATGTGAATAAGAATAGTTATATGTAAGAACCATAATTACTGTGTAAATGTAAGAGAATAACAGGGTGTTCAAAGAGAATACTAGCTCATGTGAGTTTGATTGAAACGGAAGGCAGTTTGATTGAAACGGAAATAGTACTAAATTATCAGTTCCTGATTAGCTTAAGAAGGATTTCGGGTACATGTAGTTAATGACCAAGGCGGTAGCTTTTCATCCGGAGGTTGAGGCTTGAATGTACCGATTCAGATGCTACCAGGCTATCAGCTCACGTTCGCATTCCATTCATTCCAATGAGTTTAGGGGTCACTTTGACAGCGAATAAATTGAAATCGGAAGCGTTTAAAGACTCTATTTCTCCATTGTTTATTTCTAAAGAAACAGGACTATGGATAAAAAGCTCCAATACCTTGTACCTCACGTTAAGGCCCCGTATCAGCAGTTTTTGTAAACGTATGCTAGTTCCTGTCTCATAACCACGTGACTTCCTGTCGCACAGTAGAGAAATTACCGTATATTCCAGTAGATGCTTGCAGACAATCGGTGGGACATGGAGGCATACAGTCAAGGGAGAAGCCCATCGGAACAAAATATTTCTTTCTCTATTTCTACTATGGTCTCAAGTCTCTACCTGAGCAAGATTCAGGAATGCTGTCTATGCAAATAGGAGCAGATTCTTCAGGCACGTCTAACATAAAAATTACCGCTTTTAGAGACGTTGCTCACATCACATCTACGTCATCACGCTCAGCTGAGGCTGCGCAGTATGCTCGGCTATCATTTTAAAAAGTTGTTCAATTGGGCTTCAAGCTCTCTCCGTTGAAATTAATGAGATAATTCCATCCTGTTATTAATACATCCATGTTAATGACCCTAGGCTGCTATGCCAGCACATGTAATCTGGCCCATGTAAACTGGCCAAACATTCCCACAATTCTTTGCGTTCTGATGAAGTTACCGCCCTTTTGATCACGTCTTCTCTATTCACCTTATTCCGCGCGTCAACAAGGGGGGCGCCATGTTTGTTCCGTTTTGTCTTCGAACTTCCGGTTAAGCAACACTGTCAGTAGATTGGCATATTAGCTATTTTAGTTAAGATGTCCAGCATTATGTGTTCGGTGCGGGGCTGTCATAACATTTGGATTAAACGACTGTTATCCCTGCAACAATGTTGTGTTGTCCACGGGAAAACCAGGGCAGAATGTTGAGGGGCAGCTTTTAATCTTTATCCTCCGCCATCCAGTGATGAGGACCGGCGTATAATATGTACCTTTATAAATAATTGTACCTTTATAAATCATTATCAATATTATTCATGACATAATCTTGTTCCCAGCAAGACAAGTGACTAGACTGAAAGTTTCAGGGTTGTCAACTTTCATGGTTTTCATTATGGGGTTTTCAGTAAGCTTATGACACGTTTGCACACATTTCTGATGTCCAGTTTGTTTAGTTATTATATTCCTCAAAGATAAAAAAGCCCCCCAGACAATTCTGCTAATGCTAGAAAATATATTAATCCCATACCACATTCCATGAATATTGACAACCCATGCTGGACCCTCCTTTGGGAGTGAATAGCTAACCTACCTTTTAGATGTAGTCAGAGGCCTGACGGTATAGTTTCAACACATTGTTCAAATGCCAAGTAAAATAAATACCAGAATTCAATTTAAGCTATGCTTCTTGATACCTTTGGTAAAAGGTTACTTACCTGTAGTCCTTACTTACCTTAGTTCTTGTAACCATGACAGGATTAGACTACTTACAAATGGTCACCAGTTCAGCAACTGTCCAAAGACAAAATGTTAATATCATCAAATACGATCAACAAACAATGTACATTGACAGACAGAGAAGCATAAAATGGGCGTAACAGCTAGCATAACATGAACAAGATAGTACTGTGATAACTCAGTAAAGTGCGATAAAAACGGTCTGACCAACATGGCATAGCATTATATAATATGTAATGCAAACAATTGTTAACCTTGCCTGTTAAGGGAAAAGAAATACGGGAGAATTGCAGGGAGTTTAACCTTCTGTAGCAGCAATGCAGCGCACATATTTGCATAACGCTAATGCTAGCTACCTTGCAGACTCAAGTGTCCTAACATTAGCCTAGTTACAGTGCAAGTTTACAGCTTCACGTCTTCTTTACGAATTCGTCAAAATGCAAATAATAATGTAATTAAACAGATGTCTGAGACATTAAATCATGCTCACTATCAGATGCTTACCTTCCACAAAATTGCTGCGGCGTGGCTACAAGACCTCCCCATGCCGGCTATACAGGTGCACCCGGCTGTCTCCACCGCTCCATCGCTCCTGGTTAACACCCATGCACTGTGGCTTGGTGTGCTTGCCTGACTGGGGTTTACTAAAGCTTTCAAGAAAACATACTCTTCAACCTCGCAATGCAAAACACGACCGACCTTTCCATTGTGTAGTACCGATACAAATATTTGGTGATTTAAAAATCCGATATTCCAATATGTTGGTCAATTATTTATATATATATATATATAGTTAGTGTTTATATATTCACACTAGGATAACTGTTAGGGTTTATATTATCACACTATGATATTTGTTCGCTATATGGATTATGATTAAACATATGATAAAGTGCAAATACATAGACTATCACTTAGAACTGCATAAGGCCATAACTATTTTGAATAGAGAAACACTGGTGTTTTATGGGTGATAGAGAGACAGTGGAAAGTTACGGAATGTGGTGAGCCATTAAAGGGGGGTCAAACTGGAGCCAGGCACAGGCTGGTACAATTGCTATTCTGCCTAGCCCCCCACCCAAGAAACAGAGACCAGACAGCGCTGAGAGCAAGTCTGCTCTAGGGCGCCTCCAAATGTAGGGTGAGTCTAAACCACGCCCTGCCTCAACAATATAATGAAGAACTATGTGGAATCAGGCCAGACTTCCCTGACCATCCTGTGTGGTGTGTCAGAGAGTCCCATGTACATGAAGATTGCATTTATTACACATTAAACTTATGCTGAGAACTTAACCATTTGTCAGTGAGTTTATCTCTTTACCAATCAACAAACACGTGTGGTTCTGGTCAAACCACTAACATGGTGACACCCGACGTGATTTGGTAAAAGAGTTTTTAGACTAAATAGCAACAATTTCTATTTGACCGACCTGTGGAATATTTTCCTTTACCAGACCTTGACGAACGGAATGACAGAACTCTCTCACAATCAGTGGCCACTTAACTAAAAGGTAAGCAGATGCCTATTGTTTTAAACTAAATATCTGCACATTGGACCAAAACGGATTTGTGAGATTGTACTGTCTGCCTGTGAGTATCCAAAATTAATAGAGATTAAGTCCTATAAACTGATGTATTACTAAAGTAATAACTGCAATCTTATAGTGTCCCTCCATGGTTTATAAACCTGTCCAATGAAAGAGCGCTATTAACTGTCGACAAGAAAGCTGAAAATTACGCTTGAGTGACAGTGTAAAATATATGTATTGTTTGTCTGTTGTTAACTGTCGACAAGAAAGCTGAAAATTACGCTTGAGTGACAGTGTAAAATATATGTATTGTTTGTCTGTTGTTAACTGTCGACAAGAAAGCTGAAAATTACGTTTGAGTAATAGTCCAAGGTTTATGTATTGTTGTCTATGTCTCATGTCATTTATTGAATTGTATTAATATCATATGTGGTTAAATTTTTTGTTGTTCAATCGGTAATTGATATACATATTGTGTACATTCATTTGCCAATATGGACCTAACTATCAAAACACTAGAGTCAACCCTAATGAAAAATGGGGGGACGAATG
>JACXGM010006232.1:0-10738 GCA_016801145.1 Umbra pygmaea
TCGTTATTTCCTTCTTTTTTGCGAAGGCTTATTTCTAGGATCCAGTACATACGGTACGGATCAGTATACTGATTCTTTTCGTTCATTTCGATCTGCGCATGCGCAAATGAACGATACGAATCAAAATGATTCGTTCATTTGAATGAACGAGATTCAAAGATACGATTCAGTAAAAAGAATCGAACTTCCCATCACTACTTCAAACACATTTCTGTGTTTCTGAATGGACCTTGAGTCTGGCAATAAACTTGATGATGATGATGGTACAAGTCTCTATCCAATTAACAAGGTGTTGTCAAGATTTAAAATTGATATATATATATATATATATATATATATATATATATATATATTATGTGTTTTGTCAGAATGGAAATGAAACCATAATAATTAAGTAATATATTTTATGACTGCATATGTGCAAACATGTTTTGGATGATCTTGAATTGTAAGGATGTTTTACTTCCATTTAGCAATCAGAATTTGGATCACAACAAAATATTCATAATTCATAATTCGTTTGTTATGTATGGCTAATCTTTTTTACACAAATGTAAGTGGGCTAAGCAAAAAAACTATTTTTTATTATTTGAAGTAATTGCAAAATGTAAATAATAGTAAAGCAAGAAGAATCCTAAATGCTTGTGTAGCCTTATGTATTTTTGTGTGAATGTGTTTATCCCTGTACCAGTTTTGTAGTATTGTCCTTGTTTTTATATTGTATTGTTGTTGTTGTAAATTCTGTTGTATTCAATAAAATAAAAAGAAATATTTCGAAACTAGATGGCGAGGCGTTCGTTCACATGTATTCCAATGCAGTTTTTTGTTTTGTTTTGTTTTTATCTACAATACATTTTTGTAGTTGGTTTAATTTCAAATGAGATATTTCAATATTGTGATGATTATTGTTTTGGTAATCACCTCTCTCCACCCCTGTCTTTTTCTGCTATTGGAAAAAATGTAAGTATGAAAACACAACTCTTGTAACTGGGACACATAAATGGTTCAACTCGCCTATGCGAACAAGAGCTGTTTTCCTTAACGTACTTGAGATATTTATACTTATCATGTTATCAACTGTAACATTCCTTGGACCATGCTCTGACCAAAAGTCAGTTCTGCTTCCTATTGTCCTGTTTAATAAAATAATAAAAATACCCCCCAGACACTATTACTCTACTATAAATGAGGTGGCAGGTGGGCTTACCGTAGTTGGTTTCCTAAGGATAAAGGTCCATGCTGACTCAAGCCAACATTAGAGGAAGTTGGCCTAAGAGATGACAATCTGGCTAACTATGTATGGAGCTACATTTGTGTCTTTATTTCGCAATCAAAACTTGTTGCTTTGCAAACAAAACTATTTATTTCAGGATCAAAACACGTCTTAATCAAAACAAAATTGTTAGTATTGCAATCGAAGGATTTTATATTAAAAGCAACAACTTTGTTTATGTTGTGTACAAGTTGAGTTTCCAAGTAGAAAAACATTTTCTTGCAAGTAAGAAAGTTTTGTTTGTCACGTGACTAATGGTTTAAACAATAGAAATGGAATGAATAGAAACCTCATTGAACTGTTTTGCTTAGTCATTTGATTAGTACACAACAAAATGGCAACTTTTGTCAGTTGTCACGGTGACAACACGCGCCATTGGGGCTGTAAAGTTTGTTGTACTCACTATTTTTCACGTTAGCTATATCAAAGTGAAATTTAGCTAGCTATCAGGTGAGATTATTTAGGTTTTGTTTAGCTCTCAAGACAATATATACATCTTCTGGAACGCCTAAGTTCAAGACAATTCAGCCATAGTCTCATACTATAGATTAGGGAGTTGCTGAGGGAAAGACCTCAGTGCGTCCATATGAACAATACCATCTCTGACTGTCTTGTCCTAAACACCGGTGTCCCACAAGGGTGTGTCCCCCCTTCTGTTCTCCATACAAATTCACAAACTAATATATCATGATCTGTAAATAAGAAACATGATTCACAAATAAATGTCACAAGCTGCAAATAAAGTATTTCAAAACGATCCACAAATATAAACTACAATCTGCAAACAATTTGCAAGACTTGAAGATGTATTTCTTTGTGATATAATCAATACCAACGGAAAAACTGAGTTTGTAGAATGTCCCTTATTTGTATATAGCAAAATGATTTTGTGGACTGGATCCTATTTGTTTACAGACTTTTGATGCAAACATTCCCCATGATTTAAATCTCATATGGGGTGATTGAGGCTACCAAGGCTAATTGCGTTAGCATTCCATAGACTCCCACTCATTTTAGGGTAACTTTGACAGCGAATAAATTTACATCTGAAGCATTTAAAGACTCTATTTGTCCATTGTTTACTTCTAAACAAACATGACAATGTATAAAATCGGGGGACGTGGAGGCATACAGTCAAGGGAGAAGCCCATAGAGTCCATGAAAAGTATCAGAACTAAATATTTCAACAATGTTTTGATGGATTGGAAATACTTGTGTACGTGGCAAGTGAATTCATATGAAGTAAGTTCTGGAATGATTCAGATTTCTCTTGGCACAGCTACCGGAACAATTACAATTACAAATGTTGCTCCTTACATGCAAACCGAAGCATTGAGAACTTTGTAAGTGTACAGACAGTTTAATAATAAGATACTAGTCTTATTTTACCAGGACTGTATATGCCAACGTACTGTCTATTAAACTATCTTTTTGATAAACTGTCTGTAAACATACAAAGTTCTCAAGGCTTTGCATGTAGGGACCGTCAATATGTTACCGTGGAAGTGTGGTGCTATTAAGAGCCTTGTTAATGGTGTAAAATAGTGATTTCTTTTTAATTCATCCATGCCCTCACAACTAGTGTTATAAGGTAATTATCAGTTAGCACTAAAACTGTGCACATTCGATTAGCATGAAAAAATATCCCAGAGAACAGTCGCCTCAGTACCCATGTGTTTTTAACCCCTAGGTTAATTTTGTGCCGGAATTGTCCTAAAATACATGTATAGCACATTACATTTAACAAATACTAAATTCTACTAAGAAAAAATCGTCGTACTTTCATTTATATTGGCTATTCTGAAAATAATTTCACTTTAGCATTATGAAATATTGCATAATGATCATACTATTTTATTGCTTTACTATCTATGATTTGTATTATTATTATTATTATAATTATTATTTTATTATTTTATTATTATTATTATTATGCGTGGACATCATACATCAAAAAAGAGCTCGGGTTTTAGGAGGTTAAATATGTGCTATTCCAAACGTAGAGCAAAGCTGTTCTTTCTGCAGATGAAGGATCGTTCTGCTACTCTGCCAGCAGAGGTCTCTCTTTGTGAATCTCATTGATTCTCTATACGGTCTCCAGCATAATTTGACTTTTTAAAACTGAGACTTTCGATGTGATTCTGCGATGCATATTTTACAGTGTTGTATGTTATTGTTAACGGGAAAAGGTTACAATTGTTATTTTAGAAGGGTGAAAACGACAAGACGGGACGTGTATTTGGTAGGTTTCTTTTATACATGTTTTTTGTGTTAACATATACTTGGAAAAAAGTTATTATACAAATTAGACTATTCAGAATATCAAACAATACATGAATAACAATCAATAGGCCATAGGCATCCTTTTGAAGAATTATAATAATAACCATAATATTGAGGTGTCAATTTTCAATTCTGTTCTGAATTTTTATTTATAGCTGAAACATAGTTTGTTGTGAACGTTTTGCATGTTTCATATATTTCAATTATTAATACAAAAAAATGTGTAATTATACTAAATATCTCCAAAAATACATAACGTTCTAATTTCTATATTTTGCTTTGAAACGGTTCTTCCACTCTCATTAAACCAAAAAGCAAATTCTGGCTTGGACATTAAAAAGGATGAGACTACGCTATGTTGACCTATTGTTAAAATACTTTGCATATCTCCCTCCCCAAACGCACAGAGGTCTAGTCTTTATGTGACGTCACCTTGCGCGTGGGACACTGCTATTTTCTTCCCAACTCTCACTCGAGGAATAGTTCATTTCAGTCAGCCAGGGACCGGACGGGGCAGTATCCCACTCAATTTTTTTCATCTATCGGCCTGAACTATCCCTCCTGTATGGTGGATATTATATTTAAATCTTCTTTACTGGGTGATATGGGGGATCATTCCAAAAGTAAGTAAACATCTGTATCGATACCTCAGGCATGTTCAGAATTAATTTCAACCTCAATAATATTGGGCTACGGTAACATTTTTCCAGTCGGCTATTCCCATAAGATTATAACCGATAAAATTAACAAAATGAGTTGAAAGCAATTACTTTATCGTGCTCTTTTATTCTTTCATTGTTTTTTGTGTTTTTTTTTTTGGGGGGGGGGCATTTTGAGAACAACTGACAGCCTAAATGGTCCTTCAGTCTGGGTATGACAAGCATAATTTCACAAGCAACAGGTGATGACGCTTTGTTTATGCATGAACAGAATGACACAAAACACATCCGGAGATGCGAGAACGTTTGGTTGGGGATTGCATGGCTGTTCGTAGCAATAATGTAGGTACTGTGCACTCCACAGAGAAGTCGGGAATCGCAATGTGTGTTGGCTGTGGCAGTCAGATACACGACCAGTACATCCTGCGGGTCTCCCCGGACCTTGAGTGGCATGCTGCTTGTCTGAAGTGCGCGGAATGCAATCAGTACCTGGATGAGACGTGCACTTGCTTCGTACGAGATGGAAAGACATACTGCAAAAGAGATTATGTAAGGTATGAGTTGACTAACATTCAACACTAACGTGATTCCAAAAGGCCTCAAATATGAAAAAAATACAAGAAAGAGTTCAATTAAAATAAATGATAACCGCTTGTTAACATGTAAGCAGAAAATAAACATACATATTATGTACTGTACATGTAGGCCTACATAGCACCCGCTTTCCTATTTAGTGAATGGGTATTTTTCATATATTATTTTCGTCCACTCCGCATAGGAATCGAACATAAATCCATATGGATTCAAGCAAACTCCACAGTCAGAGCCTGAGGGGACCCATTCCGCACCCTCAGTCAACGTTTCTGGCTAATTGCATATACACATAATATAACATATGTAGCTATAATATTCAGGCCTCCATCGGACTAAAATGCATGGTTTTGTGATGATATCAGATTTGTACTGTTTTATGCATGAAAAGAAAAACGCAATTTTAAATGTTGTCTTTTTCTGTTTAATAACTTTTAGCCAGAATGTTTTTGGTATTTATTTTTTGTTTCAACATTTTCTTTACAAACCTATATTTATTACATTGAGATCAATTTGCCTATATGTTCCTATGTCATTTTCAGATTATTTGGGATTAAATGTACAAAATGTAACACTGGCTTCTGCAGCAGCGATCTGGTTATGAGAGCTCGTGACAACGTGTACCACATGGAGTGTTTTCGGTGCTCGGTGTGCAGCAGGCATCTACTGCCGGGAGATGAGTATTCTCTGCAGGACGAAGAGCTTCTGTGTCGGGCTGATCACAGTTTACTGATAGAACGGGCCTCAACGGGAAGCCCCCTGAGTCCAGGGAATATTCATTCCAGGCCAATTCAAATTGCGGGTCAGTAAATAGTAGGCTATATATTAATCGACACGTGTCATATTATTAAAACGTTAGAATAATATATTCGAAACGGCTAACACAATAGTATACTGTTTTAAAACAATTACAGAAAAATAAATTATAATTCTAAACACAATTCTCATTTAACTTGAAATAAGAGCTGCCCTAAATTTTGTCGATAGGCTACTTCGTTTTTATACTGAATGTTGAGAGATTGTAGCCTAGTTGTTATTCAATAGAAATGAATAGCTACACGTGGGAATCAATTAAATCAATTAAAATATTTTACATTCACAAAGAAATGCGTTATTATATGCGGGGATAAATTGTAAGCCTAATGAACTTTTAAAACATATCGCATCCATCACCACAAAATTAAACTACATTATTATACTCACAGCTATTAGGCTATAGTCGTAGAATGTGCTATTAGCAGAAGTAGAGTATGATATTATCATCAACGTTTGCTCGGTCCATTTACTTGTAATTTAACTTGTATTTTTTCCTTTGACTATTTCAGATCCTGTGTTAGTTCGACATCCTTCCCATCGGAACCACGTCCACAAGCAGTCTGAGAAGACCACACGCGTGCGAACAGTATTGAATGAGAAACAGCTCCATACTCTTCGAACCTGTTACAATGCTAACCCTAGACCAGACGCACTTATGAAAGAACAATTGGTAGAGATGACTGGACTTAGCCCAAGGGTCATTAGAGTTTGGTTCCAAAACAAACGTTGTAAAGACAAGAAGAGATCTCAACTCATGAAACAACTTCAGCAACAGCATCACAGCGATAAAACTGTAAGTAGGCCTTCATTAAGCCATAACAATGCCATTTAACATGTTTCTTATCGTATTAAAAATAGAAAGGATATTTATAGTGTGATTTGCCAACATTGACTGTTGATAAACCAGATATTGGTGATATGTTTTCTTTGTAGAATCTTCAGGGCCTGACGGGTACGCCTCTGGTGGCAGGCAGTCCAATTCGACATGACACGGTCCAAGGAAACCCAGTAGAGGTGCAAACTTACCAGCCTCCCTGGAAGGCTCTGAGCGAGTTCGCCTTGCAGAGAGACCTGGAGCAACCCGCCTTCCAGCAGTTGGTAGGCACATTTACAAACACGTGAATGTTTTGAAAAACGTGTAGACAATGTTTATTAATTTCCTTACTCCATCGAAATTAAATGAAAAATATTCACCATCAAATTGAAACGTAGCCTGTTATAAGTTACACTATGAATATTAGGTAGGCTAATATTTGAATAGGCTTACTTGCATTGGATTTTAAAACATAAGGTATGTCAAGTTGGAAACTGGTCCAGAAGTATGGGCCACAACGCTTTTGAATTTACAAAACTGGAGAGCACATAGGCCTAAGTGTGTTTAATGTAGGCTGCCACTGAACGGATCAATTACCTCCGTTGGTCTGGTGTAACGACAATACAAAAAGCAGCTTGTCTGGCGCATTCTAAATAGGCTACAGGTGCGAAGCTCTTGGCAATTTAATGGAAACCTTTTTCAATTTTGACAGAAAATCGCATATTAAACACCTGTTTACATTGCAGGTGTCATTTTCAGAATCGGGCTCCATGGGTAACTCCTCTGGAAGTGATGTGACCTCATTATCATCGCAGTTGCCTGACACTCCAAACAGCATGGTTCCAAGCCCGGTGGATACGTGAAACAGCCCAACGTTGGCTCTGAACCCCATGCATGCGCCTGCGTGTCTTGCACGGAATTGCCAAGGGAACGATTTTAATGAACAATATCGTTGGATTTATACAGACGTTTGTTCACGGATGGACCAGTCTGCATTGTTCAGGATCGGATATTTTTTTCTTCAGCCATTGCATTTTACGCAACCAGTGAGATTAAGAAGTTGAGGCCGAGCCTCAGATCAATATATCTTCTTTCCTGCACATAGGTCTACGTGAGGATTATACAAAGATTCAAAATCACGAGCCACTGACTTGTAATGAACACATGTAGATAGAACAAATCCAAGATGGAAACGGAATCATTTTACAGTTCCATCTTTCTTGTATTTGATTGTTTCCTATTCCCGGATTGGGACAATGCGGGAGCCTTCATGTCTCTTTAAATGTGCATGATTTCTAGAGATCCATTAATACCTTGTCAAATATGATAATTACGTGGATGGGTATGGGATAGCCTACATATTGTCATAGCCTGTCAAGAAAAGGTAGGCCTAAGTTATTATTATTTATTTTAAGAAAGACAGGCTATAATAATAAACCCATATTAATAGCAATGGCTAATGAATTATGTATGCGAAATAAATGTCATTATTTATAAATATTTTCACCCGAATTTCAAAATACGTAAATCACTTCGCTTGGGTTTATAGCACAAGCAACTCCAATTCAGAATCAATTGATAGAAGCTTGTAGAATGCAAAACGTAGCCTATGCTGTACGTAGAATATAAACTCATTCCCATTGATTTTATGTCAATCCAAATAAGTAATGATGTCAGTTTCAGAAAATCACTAGGGGAGTTTAATAAAACTGATGTATGGCTAATAGGACTAATTGGCTAATGGTTGTGAGCTAGGCTTATAGTTAGAATGCAGAATGTAAGCCTAAAGCAAGATAATCATGAAAAGTATGTCCGTTATAGTTTAATTGGCATTCAAATATTATTTGCGAAGTGATCATTCTGGTTTCACGTGTAAAGTCTAGACAGAGGACTGGTCTCGGCGGCTCCTTATCTACACTTGGCATCACCTGCAAACGATACATTGAATGGAACCACAACAAACATACCTATCTTTTGGTGCTGAGTCACTGCTAAGGGCGCTCCCCCTGCGTACGCATTCTTGTGTATCTTGAGTTTATTTGGATTTTGGGAATAGCCTCTGGACATTGAGTGCAGGTCAAGCCAGTACTGACATTATTGCCTTAGGCCTGAGTAGATGAGATTTCGTTCAAAAGATTCAAAATGCCAAAAAGTAAGCTTTTCTACGTGACTGGATAATGTTTATTTTCTGAAATCAAGAAGCAGTTTTACAAGCAGTTTTACTCACCATACTCCATCAATTGTCAGTAAGTTTGAAAGCTTTGCAACCTCGTGTGTCACTCCATTTCATTTATTGTTCTTCCAATATGTCATGGTCATGGTGGCAAATAAAGTCTTAAACAATGTAGAAACACATTTTAGTATGTTTAAGATGCAGGCGTATTTTAAATTGATTAAACTTCAAGCGTGATGTCAAAATTCACAACTCACTTTTAAAATGTTTTAAACATAATAGGCTAAACCGTTACACAAAATAAGAGCATGCATTATAAAGCCATTTATATTTGTCATTACAGTTAGGGTACACAATTCACAACTAACATTAATGTATAGCCTATTAATTAAACTAACGAAGTTTTCCTCGAATGTAAGATAACTTTCAAATGACCGTTTTAATACACATCAAGCTTTTTAAAATATGTGGAATAAATAGGCTACGGTTTGAAATGGGTTATAATTAATTTACTTTTTTATCGGATATTGATGAATATTGTTTACTAATCTACAACACAATCAGCCATCAATAGCTATATCTGATATCCATAATTACCCTAAAAAAAGCATCGTTAATTGTTAATACAATGTATCTGTCACTGAAGCGCCCCAAGCGGCGGAATAAAAATCTGTTCAGTAATTCTTGTTCATCACAGCTTTAACATTTTGCGCTACCGATCATCAAGTATTCAAATATAATGGACATATTTCCCATACTCAATCAATCAAAGTAATTATATAAAGCCTTTTTTTCAACAGCAGTTGTCACACAATGCTTTGACAGATACCCGTCCTACCCACTTCCTCCGTTGTCCTATAGCCTACTCTCGACTTGAACAATTTAAGATGCTCTATTAACAATAAGGCTAATCATTTTGAACCATAAATACTTCAGAATACACTTTCACACTCTTGGAAATAAATGATTTCCAATATTTTTTGGCATAGAATAACAGATTTTACCCCCGAGGAACCCTTTTGGAAACGTAATTTCTGAGTGCAAGGAAATAATATACTAACTTTTCAAGCAGGTTTGAAATGAATCTAAAGGACGCTTACCACTTAGCACACTACGTACGGCATTAAATAAAAGAAAAATAGGTAACATTGTGTTTACACAATCACAGAATATCTTCAATCAAACCCAGGAATATTGTTTAAATGTGTTATGATTTTAAATATCTAAAAGGAAAACAAAATGAAAAAAACGGTTAAATTGCTGTGTTAGTGTTATATTGACATAATTTGTCAGGTCTTCTGATCCAGAGCAACTTTCAATAAGGGATACAATTTACATACTGGTTTCGGGCTCCCTTGGGAGTCGAACCACAGCCCTGACGTTACAAACGCCATGCTATTACCAAATGATAATATAATGTCATCACTGAGCTTCATTTGAAATACCAACGAAATGACCTGAATTGCAGTTGAAATTAGATTAAAGGTAGGCTACATGGTGCAAATGATCCGATACATTTTCAGTTTCTTATTTGTTTCCAACGGAGCAAACTATTTGAAAGAAGGCGATCGCATAGTGGGTTAAATCTCCACAGACCTGTGCCCTTGTCTTGCCATCTTCACGCACACTTTCCATTATAAACAAGAATTCTAATTACAGTAAAATGTACGCTGATGTCTTACTGAATATATATATATATATATATATATATATATATATATATATATATATATATATATATACACGACCTTTTGTCACATTTCAGGCTTCAAACATAAAGATAAACATAAAGAAACTGAAACTTTTTTTGTGAAGAATCAACAACAAGTGGGACACAATCATGAAGTGGAACGAAATTTATTGGATATTTCAAACTTTTTTAACAAATAAAAAACAGAAAAATTGGGTGTGCAAAATTTAATAAGTTAATACTTTGTAGCACCACCTTTTGCTGCGATTACAGCTGTAAGTCGCTTGGGGTATGTCTCTATCAGTTTTGCACATTGAGAGACTGACATTTTTGCCCATTCCTCCTTGCAAAACAGCTCGAGCTCAGTGAGGTTGGATGGAGAGCGTTTGTGAACAGCAGTTTTCAGTTCATTCCACAGATTCTTGATTGGATTCAGGTG
>JACXGM010006232.1:10838-33329 GCA_016801145.1 Umbra pygmaea
TTGTAGATTTTGCTTTATGTTTTGGATCATTGTCTTGTTGGAAGACAAATCTCCGTCCCAGTCTCAGGTCTTTTGCAGACTCCATCAGGTTTTCTTCCAGAATGGTCCTGTATTTGGCTCCATCCATCTTCCCATCAATTTTAGCCATCTTCCCTGTCCCTGCTGAAGAAAAGCAGGCCCAAACCATGGTGCTGCCACCACCATGTTTGACAGTGGGGATGGTGTGTTCAGGGTGATGAGCTGTGTTGCTTTTATGCCAAACATAATGTTTTGCATTGTTGCCAAAAAGTTCAATTTTGGTTTCATCTGACCAGAGCACATTCTTCCACATGTTTGGTGTGTCTCCCAGGTGGCTTGTGGCAAACTTTAAACAACACTTTTTATGGATAACTTTCAGAAATGGCTTTCTTCTTGCCACTCTTCCATTAAGGCCAGATTTGTGCAGTGTACGACTGATTGTTGTCCTATGGACAGACTCGCCCACCTCAGCTGTAGATCTCTGCAGTTCATCCAGAGTGATCATGGGCCTCTTGGCTGCATCTCTGATCAGGGTTCTCCTTGTATGAGCTGAAAGTTTAGAGGGACGGCCGGGTCTTGGTAGATTTGCAGTGGTCTGATACTCCTTCCATTTCAATATTATCGCTTGCACAGTGCTCTTTGGGATGTTTAAAGCTTGGGAAATCTTTCTGTATCCAAATCCGGGTTTGAACTTCTCCACAACAGTATCTCGGACCTGCCTGGTGTGTTCCTTGTTCTTTATGATGCTCTCTGTGCTTTCAACGGACCTCTGAGACTATCACAGATCAGGTGCATTTATACGGAGACGTGATTACACACAGGTGGATTCTATTTATCATCATTAGTCATTTAGGTGAACATTGGATCATTCAGAGATCCTCACTAAACTTCTGGAGAGTGTTTACTGCACTGAAAGTAAAGGGGCTGAATAATCTTGCTTGCCCAATTTGTCAGTTTTTTATTTGTTAAAAAAGTTTAAAATTTCCAATAAATTTCATTCCACTTCATGATTGTGTCCCACTTGTTGTTGCTTCTTCACAAAAAAATACAGTTTTATATCTTTATGTGTGAAAACTGAAATGAGGCAAAAGGTCGAAATGTTCAAGGGGGCTGAATACTATCGCAAGGCACTGTATATGTATATATGTAACATTAGTTCAAAACAAGCATCAGAATGGTGATTTAATTGACTTTGAACATGGAATTGTGTTTGGTGCCAGACAGGCTGGTTTGAGTATTTTATGAATTGCTGATCTACTGGGATCGTCCCGCACAAGCATATATAGGATTTACTGAGGTTCAGAAAAAGAGAAAATATCCAATGAGGGGCAGTTTTTTGGGCAAAAATTCTTTGTTGATGGCCAGACTGGTTCCAGCTGATAAAAAGTAACTCAAATAACCACTTGTTACAACCAAGGTATGCAGAAGAGCAAGTTGAACCTTGCAGCGGATGGTCTACAGCAGCAGGAGACCACACCGGGCTCCACTCCTTTCAGCTATCAACGTGAAACTGAGGCCACAATATTCATGGGCCCAGCAAAATTAGACAATAGAAGATTGAAAAAACGTTGCCTGGGCTGATGGGTCTCAATTTCTGCTGTGACATTCAGATGGTATAGGGTCAGAATTGGGTGTAAAACATGAAAGCATGGATCCATCCTGCCTTTTAGCAACAGTTCAGGTTGGTATGGTGTAGGGGATATTTTCTTGCACACTTTGGGCCCCTTAGTACCAACTGAGCCTTTTATAAATGCTACAGTCTACCTGAAAATTGTTGCTGACCATGTCCATCCCTTTATGACCACAGTGTACCCATCTTCTAATGGCTAATTCAAGCAGTATAACACACCATGTCACAAAGCTCACATCATCTCAAATTGGTTTCTGGAATATGACAATGACATCACTGTACTCAAATGTCCTCCACATTCACCAGATCTCAATCCAATTGAGCACATTTGGGATGTGGTTTAATGGGAGATTCACATCATAGTTGTGCAGCTGACAAATGTACAGCAACTGCATGACAACATAATTTAAAAATGGACCAAAATCTCAGCGAAATGTTACCAGCACCTTGTTGAATCAATGACATGAAGAATTAAGGCAGTTCTGATGGCAAAAGGGGATCCAACCCAGTACTAGCAAGGTGTAATGAAGTGGCCGTTGAGTGTATGGGCAAGCGTTTAAGGATTAGAGTGACGTTGACAAGGGCCAAATAGTGATGTCTGGATGACTGGGTCAGAGCATCTCCAAAACAGCAGCTCTTGTTGGGTGTTCCCGGTCTGCAGTGGTCAGTACCTATCACAAGTGGTCCAAGGAAGGAAAAGTGGTGAACCGGCGACAGGGTCATGGGTGGCCAAGGCTCACTGATGCACGTGGGGAGCGAAGGCTGGCCAGTGTGGTCTGATCTAACAGATAAGCTACTTTAGCTCGAATTACTGAATAGGATAATGCTGGTTCTGATAGAAATGTGTACACACACACACACACACACACACACACACACACACACACACACACACACACACACACACACACACACACACACTGGGCTCCAAAATTACTGACACTCCTGACTGGCAATGCACAAACAATGCTGTGGAAAATATAAACAATACAATTATAGAGAAAAACATGTGAAAAAATACCAACATGTGAGAAATACTGTACTTTAGTAATGTGTCAATGGAACCAAACTAAATCATTAATAGATTAAATAAAAAATCAATGTCCTCCAAATCAAGATTTTACATTCAATGGCAGCCTCAAAAGGTTATTGTAAAAAACATCTACCAAAATTAAACCAGGAATTACATTCCACATATTTAAGGAGCTATATTAAGCCATTACATCACTTACTGTTCCACTAGAGCAGGGGTCCCTAACCCTGGTCCTGTACAGCTTCCACCCTGTTTGTTTTCACTCCAACCCTACTCTAGCACACCTGATTCTAATAGTTAGCTGGTTGATAAGCTGAATGAGGCTACATTATGTGTGGTTGGAGTGAAAACATACAGGATGGTAGCTCTCTAGGACCAGGGTTGGTGAACCCTGCACTAGGTTATAAAAATGAGGTAACACACATGCAATATCCCTTTGTCATCCAACACCATGAAGAAAACAAAATAACTGGCAGTTCAAAAGAGACAGTTGGTCATATACCTTCACAAATCTAAATATACCACTGAGCACTATAAGGGAAAATATAAAAAATTATAAAGATATGGAACAGTTGAAAACCTCAGGTAGAGAACACATATACATTTTGCCCCCCCGTATAGGGAAGAGGATGGTGAAGCAACAAAATCCCCAAGAATCACTGTAACAGAATTCCAGGCCTTAGTGGCATCTTGGAGTCACCAGGTTTCAAAAAGCACCATCAGATGCCACCTCCACGATCACGGCCTCTTTGGAAGGGTTGCTAGAAGAAAGCACTTCCTGGCGCCAAGACACAGATGCAAGCGCTTGTAGTTTACCGAATGTCATTTAAATTATGACTGGAAGAAGAAGCTCTGGTCAGATGAGACCAAAATATAATGTTTTGGTCAGATACAGGATCAGCATGTTTGGCGTCGAAACAGAGATGCGTAAAAGGAGAGGCACCTCATACCCACGGTGAAAAATGGTGGTGGGTCAGTGATGTTTTGGGGCTGTTTTAATTCCAGGGGTCCAGGGGCACTGGTCAAGATTGATGGCAAATAGATTCCAACAAGTATCAGGCAATTTTGGCTGACAATCCGGTTGCCTCTGCCAGAAGATGGGACTTGGCAGTAGGTGGACTTTCCAACAAGACAATGACCCAAAACATACCTCAAGATCCAAACAGAAATTATTTTGTGACAACAAAATCAATGTTCTGCCATGGCAATCTCAGTCACCGAACTTCAATCCAATTGAAAACCTGTGGGCTGATTTGAAAAGGGCAGTTGATAAGCACAAACCCAAGAATGTGAAGGATCTTGAAAGGATCTGCATAGAAGAATGATCCAAAATCCCTCCAAATATGTTCATTAACCTTGTCAAATATTACAGAAAGAGACTCCATCCTGTTATCCTTGACAGAGGTGGTTGCAGTACTGAATAAGGATTGCAAATAATTATGAAATTTATTTAGTTTGTGTTAAATAATTGTATGATTCTGGTTGGTTCCATTGCATCATTAGTAAAGTACAGTGTTTCTCACATTTTATTCTCCATAATTATATTGTTTATGTTTTTACAGTATTGTTCGTGCATTGCCAGTCAGGAGTGTCAGTAATTTTGGAGCCCTCTGTAAATAACCTGACCTGAATTCAGTTGCGAAGACGGAAGATAAAAATGCCCTGAAAACATGCCCTTTTACTGTTCTTTTTTTCTGCCAAAATATTTATAAATACATTTATTAAAAAAATAAATAATAATAAAATAATAGATTTATTTCATTCTTCTTTTCTTTCACCAGTCTTTAAAATTACAAAAAGAAATGCCTTGAAAACAAACAAGAATTGAAGAACGCTGCAGGATAGGCCTCGCAGGGCATCACTAGGGAAGAGACCCGGCTTTTGGGGACGTCTTTTGATCAGATTTCAAGCAGGGGATCCTTCCGACTACTAGTCCCACTCCCTAACTGCTGAGCCATCTGACCACATGGGGGGACTAAACGGCTTATGGATGCAAATAACATTACATCAAGCATGACCATTTGCACTTTAACCACTTGCCATTGTTTTGGTTTTGATGCAATGTGCTGGGTACAGAGGCAAAAACGACAAAACATCTGTCACTGTCCAAATACTTGTAACTCACCCTTGATTTCAGTGTTAATTGTGATTTTGAAGGCACCAGCAGCATAGATCCATGCATTCTAGTTCTGGGTTGCCTCTGAAACGAAGCAGGTTTGGGTCTGGTTGGTGCCTGCATTAGAGACCAAGTTCTGCTGAAAGTAGTGTTAGATGGCAAGTAGGGGCACTCCTCCCTGTTGTCTAAAGATCACTCCCAATGCCCCAGGGCAGTGAAGGGGACGCTGTCTTGTGTAGGATGACATCTCTCTGTGGTCACTAAAGATCTAATGTCACTTATTGTCAGAGTAGTTACCCATGGTGTTACATTTCCAATCTGGCCCTCATACTATCATGGCAAATCATTCATTTATAGTTTTTAATTAGTTTAAGTATTTTTAAAATATTTCTTGTCCTTTAAAATGACCTAGAGTGGTTTCCCATTTCAGCAGTAATAGGGTGACTGTAGGTAAAAATGTAAATATTCGACAAATGCAACAGTGGTATGAAAAAAATGTAGGTTCATTTTTATTTCCAATTTCAGCCCATTTGAGGATATATTACTACTCATCAAAACATTTTGATAATTTTTCGTAATCTAAAGGTTACTCAAAACATTGTAATTTCACTTTCTGGTGTTATTATCTAAAATAGTCAAACCCATTGTTTTCCTTTACATACTTCCCACTAACCCAGACATACCAATATTTGATAGTTATTGTAAACATGAAAATAAATTTATGACAAAATGCCCCATTATTCTAATGTCCAATTTTCACAATTATCCTGATTCAGTGGGCTGCTCTATGTGAGAGCAGGGAACCTTTCAGACCTTTAGAGCAGTCTAATATAGAAAAATATACAGTTTATTTAAAACCCAGTTTCTCACACTAACTGCAATTAAAATTCCTAGTAAAAATGGCTGTGTACTTTAGAAGCAGAAAGTTTAACAGTCAGAATCTACAGTCAGTAGGTCTGTCATTTGTTGACCAATAGCATGTCACCGAGAGTGACTGAGATGAAGTCTAAATAAACAACACTGGAGGACAATTATCAATGCATAATAAATAATTTATTAATGGGATAGAATTGTAAATTATTCAATAAATTATATTTTGTAAATGCTCTACAACAACAAGGTAAGAGTAGAGGAACCATTTGTACATAAACAGCAAATCTAAATGTACAGAATACACACACACAGGCTATGTAATATAAATACTGGGAGTGTAAAACCTCCCCACACCTGTGAAGTAACTATAAAGAAAAAAACATTCTGGTCAGGTCAAGAATTTCACATCTTAAAAGGATATGAAATTAACAGAATTAACAGTAACTACAGTATTACTAATGAACATTTAACCATTGAGAGAACATTGTGCTTCAGGGAAGAATAGACATGTCCAAATCAAATTTTCGAGCAAATCTCCCAGACATTAATGGATAATTTACCCACAGATTTGAGTTGGACCTACACTTCTAGTTAGGATTAAAAATTTCAAGAGATTATGCAAGACTAAGAATTAGCCCATTTACAGACCAAAACTCTAAATCTAAACAGAAAGCCATGTAGTGTAGAATGGAGGTCAATGTCTGTTTACAGTTTCTTTTAATTTTTGTGTGTTGTGTTGTACAGGAAAGTGTAGACTCTAAATTATTCCTCCTGTTTCTTGAGGAAGAACTGCAGTGCTGATTCCCACTGGTCTCTAGGAAAGCGGTTGGACAACTCAGAGTAATCCAGTGGCTGAGATACTTTATCTGGATGGGGAGAAAGCAAAAAACAATGTTTGCAGCAAATTTCATCTAATGAAAAAAAGGTTCTAAATAAATACACTGGATGTGAGCTACAAATGTACAGTCTAGAATGGACTGCTATGATAAACAAAAAATAATCTAATAATTTACTATCATATATGCAAAGAAAAATTACCCCCTTCTTGTGTTCTGTGGTCTGGCTGATTCTCACTGGATGCACAGTCCTGGTGGAAATAAAAGAAGAACATGTCCAAGTGACCAACAACATTCAGCGAGTAGTGTTCGAGAGGGCCCAGTCACCCGTCTCTCCCAGACCTGTAGAAATCAAACTGTGCATGGTACATATTACCCACCATAACTAACTCAGATGTCAACACAACCTAAATTTGTTGTATAATCTTCTAAAAAATTGTTTATTTTACATGCCCGCACATTCTTTTTGGAGTCCCTGCATGTCTCCATGTTCTGGTAAATTCACACAACGATGTCGCCATCTAATAACAATACAAGCTGGAGCCATAACCTGAATACTCAAAAGCACTTTGTTGATAACAAGGAATGACTTAGGCCAGGAGGACATCATGGATCTTGCCACTTTCGCCTTAAGAGACAATAGCCAGTCCCTCTACAGTACAAACTAATCTTAATGCAAACAATAGTAGGAGCTGGGTGGTGAGAGGGGATGTTGTCAGAGTATTTACTGCAAGCTAAAACCCTGGCAGGTCAAACAGCATGAGACGCACACACGGTGTCCCTGTTTATTTGCTCCATGTGTATATATGAGGATAGCCATGTGCGTTTGTATGACCTGTATGAAGGTGGCCAGCAGCACACAGCTCATCTCCTGCTGCAGGATGACCCTGTTCTGGGGGTTGTTGTAGCAGGCCGAGATAAGAGAAGGGAAGAGCACTTTGATGAGGCGCGGGTGGCTGAAGTACTGGAAGGGCAGCTGACAGAGTTTCTGCAGAACGCTGGGCTGTCGGCCAGACTGCACGATCACCTGGAACACACACACAGAGCAGGTCCAGTCAGTCAGTCAGCCAGTCAGTTAGCGGCAGCTGTATATCCCCGCTCTGCTCCCCTCCCACCCATAAATCTGCCACTAAAACAACACACAAACAGCCATTAGGAGGAGAACTGGAGGGCACAGCCTCCCACTACATAATTACAGCCTATAAAGCACATTGATGGGATGTTTTGCTCTTCCTTTGTGCTAAATTAATTGCCGAGCTCATGTGAAATGGGGGCAATGAGAAATATTAATTTGAAATATCTTCTTGCATAAAAATATATTACCTGATTAAAAGTGGTGCTTTCATGTTTGACCAGACACCAGTTTGGTTAAAGTGTGTGTCATTGATGTATTAAAGCCAATAGCGGACCATATCCCAGTGTGCCCTGAGTGGAGACAGAGAGGGCAGGCACAGTGCAGTGGTGGGGGGGTGAGCGGACCTCCACTGTCGTCCTGCCACCGCACTTTAAGAAATGAGCAATACAATTAATGGAGTTCTCACCCGGCCGACATCCGGCCCCCCATCATACGCCGTCACTCACACCATTACATCCGGCACACCGATATTACAGTTAAACCACTTCCAGCCTAGTTTGATTGGGGGGGGGGCTGGTCAAAGGAAGGGTCCTGGCCTAATGCTCGGGGTATCTCCCCAGAGCCTGGGAAGGCCATCAGCACTTCTCTAAAAACCGGGGGGTCAACACAGTAAATCCTGGCTGGAAAAACACCCCACTGCTTTACAGGTATACAGACCATGACTAGGGATCAGCTTAAATGGGAACCAGAAGGTCCCTGGCTATAGTGACATAAATTCAGAGGATTTACAAGATTTAGAGAATACACTTAACAATAGACTTCCACTGCATTCTCTCTTTGATAATGCACTTTTAGGTTTAAGGCAAGGACAAACAAAGTGATAATTCACTGCTTTTATAATTTCAAGGTGCAGCTCGTCCAAGTGGTGTTCTACAGCAGCGTTCAAAGGGCCACAGGCGATGGCTCTTACTATTAATGTCTGTTTAAAGATTCTTTGCCGACCAGCTAAAACAAACCAGTCAAGAGCCTTTTTAGGGGAAGCTTCCCTGGCACAAAACTAAAGCAAGTTCTCAATGAGGTTAACAAACATGAACTAACAAACGTTCCGGTTCACTAGGAGGATTCAGCGTTCCCTGCATTTTCACTTTGTCTTGTAATGTTCTCGCCAAAGGAATGCAAGCTTCTAAACTTCATCATGGCTTGTCCATGGACCAGAAGAAAACAAAAGAACAATCTGGATGTTTTCAAACTGGAGCTGGTTATTTTTAATGCCGGAACTGAAGAGGCAGAATGTGTGTGTTAAGTTCACAAGATCATAGATCACCGAATTCATCTTTACAGTTGCAACACTGCGTGAGTAGGAACTGGTAAAGAGGTTGGTCATACATTTCATTATGAAATGGTAGGGAAATACATTCACTGGCCACTTCTTTAAGTACACCTTGAGAACCAAGTTTGGACCCCCCCTTATGCCTTCAGAACTGCCTTCAATTAATTGTGGCAGAGAATCAACGCGCTGAAAACATTCCCAAGACATTTTGGTCCATATGTGTTGTTGCATCTATGATGCAAATTTTCCTTTCCACCACATCCCAAATGTGCTTTGATTGGATTGAGATCTGGCCATTTTAGTGCAGTGAACCCTTGTCAAGTGACATGGCACGTTTTCTTACTAAAAGTAGCCAATAGAAGATGGTAGACATGTTCAGCAACAATACTCAGGTAGGCTGTAGCATTTAAACAATGCTCAAATAAGGGGTACTAAGTGTGTAAAAAATTTTTGGTGGGTCTGTGCAAATTGATGTTTCAGTTTCCTGTTCTTAGCTGATAGCCATGGTACCCAGGTGTGGTCTTCTGCTGCAGCCCAACTGCTTCAGAGTTTGACTGCTCCAATTCTATCAGCTCGAACCAGTCTGGCCATTCTCCACTGACCTCTTCCATCAACAAGGCATTTTTGCATGGAGAAATACCGGTCACTGGATATTTAATATTTTTCGGACCATTCTCTGTAAACCCTAAATATGGATGTGTGGGAAAATACCAGTAGATCAGCACATTCTGAAATACTCAAACCAGCCTGTCTGGCACCAACAAACATGCCACATTCATAGTCACTTAAAGTAGTGGTTCTCAAACCTCGCCTAAGGGACCCCAGATGCGACACAGTTTAGCTGTAGCCCTGAACCATCTGATCAGATCCACTAATAAACAACATGTTGATTGGTAAAAAAGTTGAATCAGGTGTGCTAGACTCTATTTAAGTTATCTAAAAACGTTACAGACAAGAAGCAAGAAGTGAAAATGACAAAATAACATTTGTAGTGGAATGAGTAAATGGTTTACAGGACAAATATGTATATTTTCACAGCTGCTTGGCATTTCTCCATGATATATTACACATATTCAACAAAAACAAATAAAGACTCACACTCAAGGTATCTTGCTCCAAAAAAAAGTATTGAGAATATCCAACGTTTCGGCAATAAGTTTAACCCTGAGGAAGGCAAACTTATTGCCGAAACGTTGGATATTCTCAATACAGATTTTTGGAGCAAGATACCTTGAGTGTGAGTCTTTATTTGTTTTTGTTAACTATTTATATCCAATAGACAGCACCTCTATATAGGTACATGGGTGTGCGCCAGAATTGAACTTTTCCATATTACACATATTCAACATAGACTGCTTCCTTAGAGAAGCTAAAATAAAATACAAAGATATTTGATGTTTTTTTTAAGTTCCAATAAAGGGAGGAATTATTAAATATACGACAGGGTCGTCATGTTTTTACTCTACCGGTGGCTGGCCAAAAGATATCTGTAGAGACTCCACGGAAACATACGTTTCTCCCCTTGTAAGTCAGAGAACCCATAATCAAGTTAGAACCTGTGACAATCATGACGTAGACTGTCCTGCAATGCAGCAAATATATGCCAATCGGACCCCCTGGTATAAGTAGATTTATTAAAAATGTACGGATGGAAAAATAAAATCTCTATAGATATTTCTTAGGAAATATTTGCCCATTCTTCCCTGCAGGATTGTTTGAGTTTATTTAGGTCAGGGCTCTTACTTGGCCACTCAAGGACTTTCACCTTTCAATTCGTAGGCCACTGTGTATTGTTTTTGGTAAAGTGTTTTAGAGTCGTTGTCATGCTGAAAGGTGAACCACCGACCCTTTATATCATCTTTCTTCTATCCCAATTCTGATGCTTGGTTTAGACTTCAGCAGATCGTCTTGTCCATATCTATATACCTAAATGCATTGACTTGCTGCCACGTGATTGGCTGATTAGTTTTTTGCGTTAATGAGCAGTTGAACAGGTGTACCTAATGAAGTGGCATGTGAATGTATCGCTCATCCAAACATAAAAAAAATCATGAAAACTGCAGACAAACGTGTTGTTTAATTTGTGAATCCAGTGCCTGTGTTGGAGCAGAGTGCAAAATAAAAGACAGTCACTCTTATCCGTAGCGACTTATAGTAGTGAGTAAACATATTTGACCATGATGTTTCAATTACCATGCTCCTATCAAGAGAGCTACGTAATACAGGTAATATTTATACTAAAGCTTACCTTCTACAGGTATAAGTGAAGCTGTTGCAGTGCTAGTGTTTCAAACCAGGAATCAGGGAGGACATTTCCCAGTCTTTCACTGAACACTGCAAGTATCTACTCAAACCCTGACATCATAAAAAGAGCCACACGCGTGCAGGCCATGAATCAAGCTTCAGACAGACTCAGAAAACTCAAGTGCCTAGCAGTTCTGTTCTGTCTTAACTACCGAAAGCTGGTCTTTTCAAGCAGGCCCAGTCTTTTATGACACTTAAATACATGACCACTGTGCTGCCCACTGATAATAAAGACTAATAAAGTTAATGGTCTGAAATGTAAAGAATTAAAATGAAGCTGTGCATTTCAATGTTGCACAGATGCGAACGTAGAATTGACAGTGAAACCTACTCCACCGGTAAACACTAAAATATCATGCAATGACTGGTTAGTTACCTAAACCTAACCCATTCTAAGAGCAAGTGTCAACCTGTACTGTATTTCCAGAATACATTCCACAAGTGTATGAGTGGACAGTGTTTTTCTGAATCCTTGAATCTGGACAGCCCAGACACTTCAACCAGAGGACTAGGGTGTTTCAGCCTTCCAAACAGAGTCTTAAATCTGGCCCTTAAAAAACCCCGGAGCCTGTACCCAACCTCCCTGTGCTCACTGGAGCTGCCCCAGACAAACAACCGCTCTGCTGATAAGAGGAAGAGACACATCCGAAGATGAGTCTTCAGGAATGGAAGGTAATGCTAAAAGGAGTGTCTACGACCTCTTAACCATGTAAAACAAGTGTGCCTAGCAACCACGTAACAAAACGTTTGTCGAGGAACCTGTAATTACTGTAAGTAAATCTGTCTGCTGACATTGTAAATTTACTCAAAGACTTACTGCACTAGTGCTGGTCTCAAACGGCCAGGGACAAAGTTAAGCAAATACATCCTTCAAAAAACAAAAAAGATATGGTAGGTTTATAAGGAAAATATGCCCCTGAACTACAAAGTCATCTGCATCCGAGATTGAGTTCGTAAATCATCTACAGAGCTAACAATCCGTCCTTTTCCTGCCAGTCACCAGTTTGAGTCTGTGTATATTTGTTTCCTCTGGTAAACGAGTCCAAGTGTGCATTCCCCAGCGCAGGGCTGGCTCCCCACCGTCTGCACCACTCACACTTCACCCTGAAGGCCCGGAGGGTTGGGTTGTCTTGGCAGTAATTGACTGTTTAAGGGACGCATTCAGCATGACTTGATCAGGGATTACAGGCACAGAGCTGTGAATGGAGCCTTCAGGGCAGAGGAAACACCCTCATACTGAATGGAAAAGACAGTGCACCTACTGCTGTTCACAAGCACATCCTTTTCTACTTTACTGTAATGTTATAATGAACATAAATCCTGCTGTAGATTAGTAAAGAGACTGGCAAGTATTGGGGTATAGTTTAGAGAATGATATTTATCAAATGAAACTTTTGATAGTACGGAACATGTTATGAAATTGAATAAATGTACATACCTTTGCACAATTGTGTGTATGTACTGTATGTGTGTATGTATGTGTGGCCAATTTCCATGATAGAGTTTATATTAGGCATCCATACTCCAGTCACCTTTAAATAGAAGTGTTGCCCCTCAAAGTAGAATGAAGGTGAAATGCAAGGAGTGGTGTAGCCATCTCCCAAAGCTACAACACAAGGACATGATGTCCTCTATGCCATTGTTTTCTCAAAAACCTTAGTGAATGTTCTGGAAAAATGCTCCTATTTATAGAAAATGACTCTACAGTGATCGCTTTTATATTTTCTCCAAATAAGCAAGTTTCCCACTGACATAAAAAAATATAGGTGGCCAAAAACATTTAGGTTCAAAATGAAAAACCTTAAAGCTATAATCTTTCTAGTCATACTGGTGCGGTAAATAGCAGTAGTAGATAAACATCTATAGGTACCTTCCCTACCCTACATACTCTCAGGCAGAAGTTAATTCAATATGTTGTGGTGAAACTCTGACAGAGAGCAAAATTAACAAATAGCTTTGTAGGAAGACTGGTTGGGGGACACATGAAGAGACGTAAGCCCTATTACAATTTCTGGTAGGCTATAACTATCTTAATAACAGTGATACTTACGTACATGTACTAATGGATGTTTAGTAATGTGCTGTTCAGCTTGTAACTGGCAGGTAAATTAAGAAGAATCCCGATTCATGAAATGAATGGCTACTCTATACTGCTCTGTGAAAAACAAAACCTACCCGGTAAACCTGCTGGACAAAGCTACCAGTATTTTTTTTAATTAATATCATGCAACTTTGACAGCCCTAAAATAAATAAATATACACAGTTTACCAAATAAAATGTTGTTTCATGTAATGTATACAGTCTGTGATATTTGAATGTTAACATATTTATGTACTTATATTGCAAATTTAATTTAATAATTTATATTATTCAGCGGGCCGAATTTCATAGATGTTTTTAAATGTATTTATATGTATATTTTATATTAACATAGGAACAATAAAAAACCATTTCCAAAAATACATATTATTATTTTGTCCATACTATGCATTGGTTGATAGTTAGATATTGTGAAAGGACGATTTTGCTTTTCTAATACTGTCTAGATTTTGTATTACTTATTCAGCCTCTTCCTTTTTGATAAAATGTTCTGTAGGATACAATAAAGCTTGTAACACAGAGAGTAGTGGTAATTGATGATATAAAGAACAATTTTGGGATGATGGCAGGAATGAGTGTAGTAATAGAAAAGAAAAATAATAAAGAATAAATAGACTTATATAAAAAAGGAGAAAAACCAACTAATAAATAAACAATACCTATTATTAAATAGGCTAATAATATGAATTGAGAACAAATATACATTGTATAGGAGCCGATGAGAGGGTTGCCATCTTAATGCCAGCATCTTTATAAGCACTCCTTACATTATATACATTCTCATTCATCTAGACAGCATTAACATATATGTAAATGCAGCTCTGTCTTTACAAAGGTGCTGAAAAATGTCCCGAAACATATTGTGCACATGCACGCGTAGCAATTTAACTGGTGTTTGAACCGGACGAACCCAATCTTTTTACTTGACATGTCACGCTGGTGGATTATTATTTGTTATATACCGATATATACAAATTTACAAGTGAGAAACTTCATAATGACAGCACAGACGTTTTTGTGCGTTGTAGCGGTTATTTTTAGAGCTTCGACACAACAGTGCTACATGGCTATTTTTAGATACAGCGCACCAACTCCTTCCATTAGAAGAGATGATATTCAATCAATCAACAAGCTGCCGACTCATAGAACATTGATCAAGGTAAAACTTTGAATGTTTTATTTATACTACAATGTTAGAAATGTTTTAATTTTGTCCTTTACTCCAACCCTACCGCTAATGAATAACATCGCTAACTATAATCTAGCTTCTGTGGTGATGGTCTGACGTATACAAGATGGTGCCAGAAGGACTTCAGAAACTCAATCTTAAACGTCACTCCGTAGGACGCCAAGCACAAATTGCCATAAGATCTGCGTTTATACCTGCCTCCTTATGGGGGTCATCTGTCGAGAAAGTGTCCCACGTTAACTCTGGATAAGTTAATTCAGATTTTCACCTGTTATGGTGCATTGCAGATACCATAAAAAAGGTATCTGCAATGCAAAACTGACGACAATTGTTGTGGATCTATATTAAGTTTATAGTAGTGTAACAAGTGCCTTATCTGCTTTACGACCTGCTAGCCAGAGACATTTCTGACATATTGTCATATTCAAAGGGGAATCATAATTTAGAAGCATTGAATGTGGACGTCAATATAATTTTAAATGCATTAGATTACAAATGACCTCACTTCAAGACATTTCCACATTATATGCAAATGTGAAAGGTAACTGTAGGTTTTGCAGAGCATTAAGTACAATTGGGAGTTGATGTTAGCTCCATTTAACTGTTTCTTAATAAAATTTGTACACATTTGAAATGAATTAGTTGATGCTTCAAATTAGACAATGCCCTAATAATGTTCATCCATAAAATATCCCAGTTGATAGATTTATTAAAATCAATTAGGTCTGCATTTCATTTCTGTGTAATGGCAAATGGAGAGGAAGACCTATATATCAAGGATTTATTAATTATTATGATTTGACCTTTAGGAATACCTAATCATTTATTTATTATTTCTTGCAAAGGATGACTAGGAAGCTGGGTCCCATAGGCCAGCATGGAAGATCAGGGCTGTAGATATAAAAATGAGTTACCAGGTAAATTATATTCATCTTTAAGGTCCTGAATGCTTCGTAGCCGTTTGCTATTCATGATATCCCCTAACTTATGAATAGCTGCCTTTTACATTGGGCTGAAACAAAAAGGCTGTCTTGTTTCTCCCTGAACAAAGAACAGCGTTATGAAACAATGTATGTAAATGCCACTTTGTATTCCAGTTATAGAACTTCAGGCTTCGGTCCCATACTTTGTTTACAATGTTTTAAATAAAGGTAAGCAAATCTTCCAGAGGAATGGGTGCTGACATATTCCTTTCAATTTTAGACAAGTGTTTGAAGTATCGGGGGCAAACAAGTACAAAATGGGACAAAAGTTAAATGCCTGATGATAAAGCTTATAGATTGGTACTGATAAACCTCCTATATCGCAGTGATTTATACAACAGGTGGATACAGCACCACGGCCTGCTCCGCAGCCTACTGAATTGTTTGTGATTCCTTATGCTGCGGAGCTGGCCGTGGTGCTGAATCCACCTGTTGTGGCTTTAAATCACTGCAAGGGAATGGTCAGTTTTACTCCCTCAAAACTTGCGACATCTGTGGCATTGTGCTGTGTGATGAAACTGCACATTTTAAAGTGGCATTTTATTGCGCCAGCCTAAGGCACACCTGTGCAATAATCATGCTGTCTATCATCATCTTGATATGTCACAGCTGTGAGGTGGATGGATTATCTCAGCAAAGGAGAACTGCTCACTAACACAGATTTAGACAGATTTGTGAACAATTTGAGAGAAATAGGCCTTTTGTGTACATAGAAAAAGTCTTAGATCTTTGAGTTCAGCTCATGATAAATGGGGGCAAAAACAAAAAAGTGTTACATTTATATTTTTGTTTAGTGTATTTCTGTTCAGTGTGTATATATGTATTTTTATATTTGTGTACTTATGTATGCATTTATAAATATTTAGGATTTTTTTTTTCTGCAATCGAATGCCTATGGCAAGGTCGTCATTGAAAATGAAAATTGGTTTACCTGGTTTAATAAATTCTTTTTTTATATTTCAGCAGCTTGTAGTGAATTGGAAGTCACAGGTTGAAGACTGCATTAGGGCATTTTAAATTAGCAAAGTGTGCCGGTCATAAATGAATATGCGAACAGGGCGCTACTTCCAGTCGGATGCTTTGGTTAACTGTGCTGTGTGAGTAAAACCCAGTCATCTGTCACCAACCTAATTTAATCATCAGTCCACATTAAATTAGTTATCCAATATAATATGCAAATCAGGCTTATAATAGCTAATAAATGCTAATGATATACATCAGAATAATTAAATTGGATAAGGGCAGTGGATGCGAGCTGAACTGTCATAAGATGGAAACGGATTCCATAATTTGGACTAAAATGTCTCAGAAATTAAAATCTGCCTACACATTTGGGTGAGGTGGGCCGTGCCTGTGATGACATTACAGACACTGAGAAGCGGTTAGACTCTTAAAGCTTGACAGACCATGCATGACAGCAGGCCAATCTATTCCATCAAAAACACACAAGCATAGCAGCCTTAACACCAGGCCAGCAGCCACTCCGTTATGCACACTGCACTGGAGGAAACAGTCTGGTCCACTGCAACTGAACAACTCTGAAGGGACAATACCTAATGTGGCACCCAACATCCCTGAGGTGGCAACACACAAATGTATACAGAGGTGGTTGCTGTTTTTTTTGTAAATTAACTGAACAGAAGGAGTCGCTGAAGAGCGATGTGGCAGGATAGATAATCTGACCTATCTAACCCAAATCCCAGGCAGTGCTATGCAAGAGGCCCGCGGAAAGTCAGAGAAACCATGGTCTGGCTCGAACCCATGACCGTAGAATGTGTGTACGTAGAATGTCCTGCAATGTCAAGACTTAGCCCAGTATGCCACGCGGACACCCCACGGATGCTGTTGTTTTTATATGAACTAAAAAAAAGCCTGTCAACAATCCATCACATGTTATATAACGGAAACACATGTCTTGTAATTGGGAAAGACTGTAGCAACAGATATCATTTAGCTTACAGACTCAAACAGAATTTTTCCTCTGCTCAATAATTTGCTAAATAAGTGATGAAAATTTGAAAATGCAGAATTATTGGATCATCTAAAACAAATCTGAGTATCAAAGCAATACATATAAGAAAGCCTACAAATTAAAAATACTGATAGAACAACATGTGTTCTGGCTTTGGCCTATCAGTGTCTGGGATCGGTCCTACGATCTAGAAAGTTTATCCATTCTAGAGATTGTAGCGGAAGTAGCCAGATCCAGACTCATTGCAAAGAAGAAACGTCTGCCTGTGAGCACGGTGAAGCATTTGGCTGGAACAAGGAGTTTAGGTAGCCATGTAAAAAACATCTCAAAACAGTTATCCAGAAGTGAATACAAAAAGGCATGATAAAAGAGCTTCAGTTTACCTGGTTGTCAGGGTGGTTGACAGTGAAGTAGCCCACGCAGATGATGACTTCATGTAGCAGGTGTTCGGAAGTGTGCTGGGAGCAGTACCACAGAAGAGAGCTCACAATGTGTCTGAAGGCCAGGGACAGCCCCTCGGCCCCTAGAACACTCTGAAACCATACAGACATCGGCATGAAATCACCACCACCAAATCATGAGCACAAAGCTCGCTAGAGTCATTCACTACTAACTGGATAATTGTAACCTAAACAGCCACGAAAAGTACAAACATTGTTCTGTCAACATTCAAAAGGACGGAGTTGATTAGTTGAAAGAGAGGAGTGGGGTTTGCGCTCTATTGGTGGAGACCTGTTGACGCGGTTTAAAGGCACTCTGCTAGGGGTCTCCAGGCTCAATATGAAGGGACTAACCGAAGGGAGTCAAATCCTCCTGCAGATGAGATACTATCAGTGGCCCACAGACAGTATTTATTAAACATGTCAGTGTGACGGAGCACCGCAGGGTCAGCTGAGAACCCATCCAGTGGAACCAGGTTGTTCTGCATGTATGAAGGCTTGGGCTGCGGAGCGGTGGACAGAGTAAACAACAGTGCCTACCTGAGGCTCCCTCACGTCTACAATCTAAATAGAACATCCGGCACACTGGAAACACATCACTCAGTCGTCAGTCTTAGTGGGATGGATGGCAGATTAACTCATCCTTATAGATTGTCAGTGAATTAATACAACGGCTAAAATGTTTGTTTTCGACGGGTACAAACTTAGTTGATAATTACCTACATTTCATATAATATTAATATTATGATACATTATAATATTATAATATATAGTATTAAGTGTCATGAGAATCATGCCGGTTTTTACAAGTGTAGAATCTGGAACAGGGTCTCGGTCCTTTTGATTGGCACCCTTTTCTGTGGCTGTATCGCAAGCCTAGAAACATGTGCAAGACGAGAGAAGAGCAGCTCATCACCTACCGTAGCATTTATGAGTCGGCACCATGTAAACCACTAATGGTGATGACAATAGACCACCAAGAAAGATAACAAAGTTCATAAAACGCTGTCAATTAAATGTTTTGCGCCCAGCTGTTTTGAATAACCAGAGCATGGCACATTTGGTGGAACGAAGCTCCGATGTTAATTACACAAATGTATTCAAATAATAACTCATCCATTTTCTCCCTCACGCCTTTCCCCTCACAGTGAAGCTGTCATCCTCTTTTCATCTGAGCTGGTAATGTATGGCCGTTTACACCACTAATCGCTCAGGTCCATCCGCATTGCTGACCCTCGAGCTCTATGTTAACCTCTACAGCTGACCTCAGGTCAGGGGACGCGTGTGTTTTTGTCCGACAGGCCAGCTTTATCGTGAGAAGGAGAAGTCCTGTCCTAATGGCGGCAGCTCTGAGTCAATCAGTTCCACATGGCCTGGTGGCCTGGTCCAGGAAGCTGCCTGACGCTGGTGCCCAGGGATGAGTGTGCTAGTCAATCAAACTCTGAGAGGGAGGATGTTGGGGAAGACACCCGTTTGTGACAGTCTGTAGAATGTTTCCAGAATAATACAGCCATGCATGTCACCAGCTAGGCCAGTCTACTGCTATGTGATGTACATGGAATTAGCTTGTAGTTAGTTTGTAGTAGTGTTAGTCTGATCCGGTGTGTGTGTGTGTGTGTGTAATATACCGTAGTCTGAAGCTGTGTGTGTGTGTGTAATGTACCTCAAAAAATAAATTCTGTATGTGTGTAATGTGTGTGTAATGTACCTCAGCATAAAGCTGTGTGTGTGTGTAATGTACCTCAGTATAAAGCTGTGTGTGTGTAATGTACCTCAGTATAAAGCTGTGTGTGTGTAATGTACCTCAGTATAAAGCTGTGTGTGTAACGTACCTGGAAGGCAGACAGGTCGAGTAGGGCGAAGCTGTTGAGGAAGCGCAGGCCGTGCAGGGCCACCTGGATGACCCCCGGGGCGTAGGGCTCCTGTGGGCTCTGTGCGGGGGCCTCAGGCAGGGAGGCGCTGTGAAGCAGGATGCAGTAGAGTGTATGCACCACCCCCACCAGGTCAGTGGACTGCAGCAGACACGTCAGCCCCGTGGGGTCACTACGCTTGTTGTCGAAAATACTGGGAGAGCTGCAGAGCAATTTGGATAAACACGCCACACCATAATTTAATTTCTGTTCAATTAACCTTTTGACAGAAACATGATACACGGGGAAATGAGTGGGCCAGAATACTCAGTGTTATAAGAACTCTCAGTCAGTATTGGTTACTAGGAAATCAGCTCTACTTTCCGCTGAAATTCGGAGTTAAAAATATAATTGACTTTTCATAACAAGCTGACATTGAATTCACAACTTAACTCTTCAGCCAGCAACTGCAAGCAAACGAGTTGAGCTAATGAGCTAGGAATCTGACAACCAGCTGAAGGGGAACCTGAGAAGGTGTTGGCTGCACTCTTCAGAACAGTGACCAGATAGCCAGGATGAAAGCAGCCTGGTCTCCGATGGCTTCTACACGGACTCGCTAGACCTGGGTTGTCCCACTAGATAGACCCTAACAGGGCCAGCCCTCCTTCCATGGCAGGCCTATCAGGTTATGTGGCGTAACTGGTTACACTGGCTGACAGGGAAGAGTCTGGTGACAATCTGTGAGAACATGTTAATTATCATTATTATTACTTGGGCTGAATTAAAATGATCACAGTTAAAAAGCTTAGTAACTGCCACAAGAACCACAAACAGATGAGTTAATGGAACATGCATGTGACACTTATTTCACCATGGTTTCATTTACACCATTTTATTACGTTTGTTCCTACACGCTGGGCAAAGTGAACACAGCAGTTATAAGTGGCTCTAGCTATCAGCGACTTCTCCCGGTCTTTGGTGGCACACAGCTTCCCAGCCAGGCGTCGTGCTGTGCACTCAGGCATATTTCAATTATAAAGATTACATAGCCTGGTAATATCGCCCTCTCATCCCATATTACTGGTGAAAACAGTGTCATCCCATAATTCTTTAGAACAATGGCCAGAGATTGTTAAAACTTGAGAGAAAAAGCAGCATTTACTCTGAGAAGCCTGTGGTTTTTAAATAGTAACGCTTAAAACCGAGAAGAATCTCTAAAACACGATTAACTTTACATTAGCATCAGAGAGGACAAATCTCACATCGCCTCCATTATTTTACGATTAGGACTCGAGCGAAACCAAAATCGAATGCTGACAGGAGCTGTAAGAGGATCAGCCAGAGAATAGAAGCCGTCTGACCTGTGAATGGAGGCCACTGTGCATGCTGCTACTTGACGTTGGCCAACAGCTCTGTTAGGAAACGGGCAGCTCGGCAAGTACACGGCGTCTAATGCCAGTTAAATCCCTCGACACAGCAACTGGCATGGCAAAAATGATTCCAGGAACGTGGTATGCACTCTCTCCCATTGAACCCCAGGAACACACGGACGATTGGGTAAGACTGGAGATGGTTGGCTGGATTACAAGGGTGTTGATCATTGCACAACCCTGATCGCTGCGCTCATTAAAGAGCAGCGGTTTTGGCACAGTGTTTTCTCACAGATATTCAGTGACAGACCCGGCGGAGGTCCTCAGTGTTGGTGAGGAGCAGCTGGGTACCGTTACAGCACACAACAGCTGGAGACCAAAGGTACATTAGCAGTACAGAAGAGAAGCCACAAGATGTACAGTATTAGCAAAGCAGCCCTGACCATACAGATGTGAGGTTTTGACAATAGACCAGTAATTTTGAGTTATAACACCTGTCCAATAGAGTTATAGTACCTGTTTAACGTTAAGTTTAAATACCTGTTGTAAAATAGTTACACTATAGAAACCAAAGGGATCTGGGACCAAATGATGCCTATTGAGGATATTTATGTCATTCTTTGTGCTCAGCCTCTCCTGAGGGGTGTCACAGTGACACGTGGGTGGGCTTCTCCCTGCGTTCTAGAGCCTGGGGTTTATGGTGACTGACAGAGAACTGGGGTCAAGTAGATGCCTACATCCATCAACAGTAACGCTGGCAACGCCAGTGCTCTGACCAAAGGAAGCCGCCGAGTGTTATTACAAATGAGGTAGGGTCTTAGTTTGAGCTCAATCAACTAGGCTTAAGGGATGGCCAGGCAGACTTTAGAGTCTGCAGTGAGCACGTGGTTTCAACAGACTTAAAGGAGCTATTTGTAGAATTTCAGCTGTAACAACTGAACTAATTCTCTTTCAAGTGACCAGCTTACCTAAGCTGTAAACAGTGTATTTCTTGACATTTTAATAATCCAAAGAACAGTGTATATTGGATAACGTTTCTCTACACTATGCAGGGATCCTAACAACAGCCTAAAATGCAGAAATGACATTAAAAGATGGTCTGACACATGCCCATTGACAACATTGTGGAAGCACAACCTGTCACGGCCTGATTGCAATTCCTGTTCAAATGGCGAAATCTGCACTCCATGGTGTAAGAAATCACTGTCCAATATAAACAGATTTTTCAGATTCTTTTAATATCATGAAATGCATCTTCTACAGCTATTGAAAGCTGGTCAATGAAAAATAATGCATTCTGTGGTGTCAGTAGACCTAAGAGCCCACAGTGAGTCAGTGGTGTTAGTAGACCTAAGAGCCCACAGTGAGTCA